>PVLD010002447.1:76583-152340 GCA_004027595.1 Dinomys branickii | reverse complement strand
AACACATTATTAGAATTTTTATGAAAGATGTAAGTGATTAAGAAACATGCATTTCTGGACTACAACATTTACTGGCAGTTTGTAAAGATTAGTTTGAGAATCCAGAGTCGTAGTTCAAAAGTGTTGGTAATTTAAAGTAATCAAACATGTCCCGGATATTCTTCAAAGGTTGGTTAAACATCTTATAAAATTCATTAGCAAATCCACCTGGACCAAGGTCTTTTCCAGATGGGAAGCTTTCATTACAACTCATCATTTTTCATGGTTTATTATAGTTATAGTTTTGTTTGGGGCGGGTTGAAGATAGATGTATACAATCAATAAAGTTGCACAGTTGTTTAACATTCATCAAAGAGATCCTTCTGTGTAACTACTTTTAGGGAATATATTTCTGACAAATCTGAATTAACAGACTTTTTCCTTTTATTTGTATGATTCAGAAATATATACATTTTTAAACTGTCAATATGTAAAAGTGTCATCTCCTGTTAAAATCTATAATTTTTTATCTTGTCATGTTTATCAATATCTGCATTATAACATACTGAATATATAAAGCTTGCAGCCAATATTAAGCTTGTACAAACTGCTGTCTTAAACATATCCATACTGAATTAACTAGCAGAGGAAGAAAAGTTTGAGGAATGTGTATAATCAACTATTTGAGTATCTGCTCAAATACTGAACAAATATATATAAAATAAAAACAAAATTTATTTTAGCTTTAAAATAATATAAATATAGATAAATATAAAATATGTAAAATATAAATAATCTAGAAGGGAAGATAAAATTGCAGAAAAATTGAATTACAATTTGATAAATGAGGCAAAGAAATATGAGCTAGGTATGGTACTGGACAGGGACTAGGTATGGTATTGGGTATGGTGCTGTGCAAGGCACTGGGCTAGGTATGGTACTGGGAAAGACAGGAAGCCTTAGTCTTCTTGCATGTTGTAAAACTCACAGATGCAGAGACTTTACAAATGCTCTCCTTGCATGTCTGAGGCAGAAGAAATAGTATGTGTAGAAAAGAGAATAACATATCCAGAAACTGGCACACAGTCTCTTTTTCCTTATAATGGCCATAAAATATTGTTTGAACTAATTGTTTGCTCTCTAGTTAATAAAATATAGAATTAGAAGTCTACAAGCAATGCATCATATTCACATTATAAAAAGGAAGATACAGCACTGTGTCACCCTTGGGGCTGTTTTTGTAAATACTTCCTCTCCCTCAGCCGAACAAGCAAAACGCATAGAAAAAAAAAACTGGGCAGAGCTCCGAGTAAAACTCTAGTTTGTGCACCCAGTTCAGCTACAGAAGCCCAATCTGGAATGTCAGAGCTAACAAACTTGAACAGGATGCCTCTGTCTGGAGCTTATCTCTCCATGGATCTCAAATTTATAGCACCATCCAGTCACTGAGACCACCTCTTATAAAGACTTGTCCTGCTCATACCGAAACAACCTCTACTGATTTCCTGCCCTGGACCTGTGATATTTAGTGCTATTTTTGTTCTCATTTGTGACCAAGTATAATATGCATACAACAAATCATCTCTTTTGCTGTCAAAACTGAAGAATAAAAGTAAATAAATAGAAGACATCAGCACATTAGGGGCATGTGATCGGAAAATGACTGACATAAGTATTCATCAGATAAGTTCAAAGATCCATTTAAACCAATGTCCCTGACAAAATTACCAAACAGGTCAAAATGTGCCACTTACAGAACTTTACTTAGGCTTGAAATGTTGGCTGGGGTCAGGCAACATTAGACAAGGACATTCAGCTGAGCTATAACCTACTTTCCCTCTAGGGCTGAACTGATGTCTTTTATTATCCCAAGAAATTTGTTATAATAAATTCATTTGAGGTGTTCTCATCCCCAATTCTTTTCTTCCCCATGGAGCACAAGGCATGGTTAGTTTACACAGCTAAATCTCCTTCATGGCCCGGGGACATTCTGATGCAGGAGGAGAATCTTTCTTTTAAAGAGACATACAGATACATCCACACATTACACACACAAATGTTTCATTCACTGTTGTCAAAAGCAATTTGTTCTGAAGGTAAGGAAGTGAGTGATCAGTGTCCACACTAACTCTCATTTTAAAGAGGACATGGATGGGTCATTTGAATAAATTATTAGGGTGGACCTTCAAATGTCATCTGACACAGAGGAAGGAAGACAGTATTCTAGGCTTGACCTCTACTGAGCCCAAGCAGTGGTTCTCTGGCCAGTAAACTAGATGAACCCAACCCAGAAAGGACAACCTAGGCTCACAGTGTCCTGAGTTAGCTAAGGAAACCTGGCACAGAACAGGCAGACCTGGACTCCAATGCTAAGATTGGGAGGATCGTTTCCTGCCTTTTGTGGTGGCTCAAGACATAGTTTCAGCCTCACATTCCCTCTGCCTCTAAACCCCATAGTCTGTCCATGGCCCCTCAGGTGTCCCAGAGCTAGTGCAGGAAATACATACACCACCAACACATTATCAAAAAGAAATTTACTCCTGAGAAATTCTTTCAACTAACCTTCTCTCAATGTTTAAAAATGCCACAATTGAGGATTAAGCAAGGTCAGAGGTGAATACATCCCAAATACAATTTTAAAGAACACTCAATGGTAACAGGTATTTTTAGAGAAACAAAGGAAATTTTATAATCCAATCAGTATGAGGGAATTCTCAAACAAATTAAATGAGTTAGACTGCAGGACTTCTCAGAGATTCTTTTATATTTATGCATGGATCCTGTGCCTCTTTCAAAGATACGAAATACTACTTCCCAAATTATTTAAGAGGGAAATCATTTCTCTCTAGAGAGAGTTACAAATATCTCACTAGAGTCCAGTGTTCTACAACCTTAAAAAAGCTAGCTTAATAATAATATTAACTAATATTTATTCAAAAGATTCAGATTCTGTGTCTCAAATGTCTTAAGAATATGTATTTCAAGATATTTAACTATTCTATTTACTGAAAGTACAGACTGAAAAAAACAGCAATGCTCTTACAAAGCAATTTATTTGATTTGGTTCAAGTCACAGACACAAATGGAAGAAGAGTTAGTGGAACAAGGACTTCCGTGGGGCTCCTCCTCTCCTCCATGGAAGAAACCAGAGAATTGTGACAAAGCTAAAACTACTGGATTGGCTTCAAAACGACCTTTGTTAAGTGACAACCATATCTGCAGCTTGAGCACCTGTACTTCCCCATTGTCGTTCTTGTATAATCTCTTGCAATTCATTTTCATGAGTTTATCATGTAGATATTGGCCACAAATGATGTGGTTATCAATGATGAAGGGCGAGTGATGCAGTAAAATTTTCAGTAAGGTTTGAAATATAACTATAGAGCATCATAGAATAGTATGAAGTCGTACGTTGAAGCAAATATAATAAAAAACTGTGTGTATAAGATACCCTGTGCAAGGAGGAAAAATGCAGAGCAGTTTCAGAGCCTGAGAGAGAGATAGTGTAAATGCTTTATGAAAAAGTGGGGTTAGATCTCTGCTTTGAAGAAGCGAAGGATGTTGAGAGGAGACCACTGTCCTAGGAAAACATGATCTTTTCTATGAACAAACTTCTGAAGACTTAGAGAATATGTAAGAAGTAAGACAAGATTTTATGTAAAGATGAACAGGAATGGGTCAAAACTTCTAATAGAGGTTAGGGTGGATGATGAGACCACATTACAATTTCTTCTGCTGTTTGAATCATAAATACTAGTAAAAGATTCAAGTGCCAATCTGTGTAGGTCACTCAGACATATGTTAAGCTATTGGAACATACAGACATACTTTACATGAGTGGAATAGAATCAGATGTGGTAGACATATTGTTAATATGCTACACATTTTGAAAACTTATGATATCTCTGCCTTTACAAGAACATTAAATACAGAGTTGTGTCTTCAAATAAAATCATACTTGGATGGTAAATAGACCCCAACCTTCCTTCTTTATTCAATGGATATTACATTTTTAAAAAAGGCAGTTTAGGTATTTTTAAAGTGTTGCTAAATATTTATATATGTATATATACATATGTATATAGATATATGTATATATCTATATATGCAATGCAACTTTATGTATATAAGTTATTATACAACTATAAAATTTTATTAAGTATTTTGCATTGCTATAGTGCAGAGGATCCCAAACTTTATTACTGTATTCTTCACTACCTGAGCTGTCTTTTCCACAGTCCTTCAAGTATGAAAGAAATATCTAATAGTTCCATTTACTTAATTATCAGGTACCAAAGACTCAACAAGGGTTTATTTACTAACAACTGAAAACCATGTGCAAAATAATACCTATATTTTTTAAATGTCACTTCTACCTATTTTTAATAAGCCCAATTGCTGACCACAGGGGTGTGTACACCTGTTCGATGTTAGTCATCTTGGAATGCATGCAACCTGCACTCCACTCAGATTAAGAACAGCTATTCGAACTTCCTGTTCCTCATCTATTTTGATACATTATTTCTTTTTTATCAGAGCAATCAAGGAAGACTCAGGCTCACAAATACACTGACATTACTGAAGCCATGTTTAAAAAATGGATTATACTCGGATTTTTAGTTGGTGCAGTTTTTTGCTGCTTTTCCTTGAAAATATTAATGATCTTAAGGCACCCCCATGAGCTCACTGTAGCACATCTTGGCTCAGCATCTAAGAACCATGGTCATAGTGCTTACTTCTGGCTACCTGACCAGGATGTGGGAATAACGTGTATTTCAAAGAACCAAGTAGAAAGGCCTGACGAACAAGCAATAACAGAAGGAGGGAGCAAAGTGGAGTAGAGATTCAAAAAGGCAGAGTAAAGTGTTTGAAGCTCATATACACCAAGATATCACATAGCCTCTCTCACAGAAAAGTTAGATTACCAGACTCAAGCCTGCAAAATTGGTCCAAGACAAAAGAAAATTTCAAGCATTGACTGTTCCCTTCAATAAACCCCAGACATCATCAGCAATATACGTATCTAAGCTATCCTTGTGTGTGTGTGTGTGTGTATAATTTTTCATTTTAAAGAGAAAAGAAACACATACATAAGTAAAACAGCACAGAGAACAATAAAAATGATACAGAATTTCAAAACATGTGATAGGATGTTAACAATGGTCATTATATTACATCATGCTATCCTCAAAACAGTTGCACATGTAATCAGATATAGGCATGCAAGATTGATCAAACAATTACTCATTAGCAAGACCGAGCGGCTTCATCGAAGATAACAGTATGTAATGTAACAACCATTGTTAATTCCTATCATCTAATTTTGAGGTCATGTATCGCTTTTGTTCTTTTTGTGTTGTTTTGATTTTGTCTTCCTTTTTGTTTTCTTAGTTTTTTTAATCTTTAAACTAAAAAAGTAAAAGAAAGAAAAGTTAATCAGAAATTTGGAGAAGATGGATGTACTTTTCCAAGTTACAACCATATTCAGAAAAAACAGTCATGCAGTTTCATGTATGTATATACATACATCTCACACTCAGTGATCATTATAACAAGTTAATGACATCAAACAACCTCTTACCCCCATTTAATTTGACCATAAATATGTATTTTTAACCCCACCAAATTCAGCTCAGTCTCAGCAAGCAGGATTACAGTATGTTTTATTGGAGGATCTGTGTAAATTTCCACTAATCTTAAATCAGCCCCTTAATAATCCTGGTTGTAGTTAAATTGTAGGTTGGGAAATAATGAAGTACTTTGGATTCCACAAGAGCAGACGTTACCCCTCAGCCTTTCAGGGCTGGATGAATTCGCTTTTAGCCCTTACTTAGATGTTTGGAACTAAAGGGGCCTCTGCACTGGCCTCTCAGTGCTTCCAGTATCTGCCTAAAGAAAATGATTTTCCAAAGTTCACTAGAGTAGTTTTATATTTTGAAAAACAGCCCTGTCAGACATGAATAATTTCAACGTACTTTCTTTCTACTTCATTGAAGACTTTTATAACCGGAGACCAACTCTTCAATTCTCTTACAGTTTGGAAAAAGAGTTTACTATCAATAGTTTTGACTGCATTAATTACCTGCATGAAAATTCCGCATTTGTTAACCTGCCTTTACATAAAGTGTTCCCGCACTGATAAAAAAGTAATTAAGCAAAATAGCTGATTTATAATTCTACATTTAATCATGAAGAAACCTTTAATCATCGACTGCTATTTTCTGTGCATATTCCACCATTTTTATTTCTGGAGATTTGAACTGCTCATACCTAATAGTTGAAGATAATAAAAAGAAGAAACCCAATCAAACTCCCAATTTTCTGTTTTTCCCCTAGCCTCCCAATTCTATTTGATGGTCGACTCAGGAACACAATTTCACAGATTGTAAAAGTATTTCATTACAAAAGGTCAAGGTAAAATACCAACATATTTAACCAATACACTTTTACAGACTGTCTATAGAAATCCTCTGAGTTGCATAGCAACAGGCTTTTTAATTACTACTTGTTATCCAGATTTTAATAATTTAATTAGTATTTTTTGCTTCATTAAATTGCTACACCTAATAGACTTAATGAATTCAATTCACAGCATATTTTTAAAAGGTTTTTATTTTCACATGGGGTTGTGCAACTCAGAATGTGAGCTGTACTTATTCTCTGTTCAGATGTAACGTAACAGGAGAAAAGATTTTCCCTGTAGAGGCGTAACTACTTCTCTGGGCTGAAAGAGTTAATTAGAAATTTGGAGAAGACAGACACATTCTTCCAAATTACACCATGTTCAGGAAAACTGAGGAGGTTCACAGATGGGGTTCTTCCTTTCATTTTGATAAGAGGAAAATGAATTTGAAGAGAGAAATATTCTTCTAAGTATTTGTAATTCTTCTAAAAGCTGTTTGCATGATATATTCAGTTAGAGAATTACTATAATTTGATACATACGATTAATCTCTGAAGACTGACTTTCTTTTTAGTCTAATGGGGTTTGTAGTGCTCGGCAACTTTCAGCTCTAGGCTTATGTGGGTAGCCCCCTCCTTGTCTCCCTGCAGGTCCAGCAGGAATTACCAGCTGAAACCTGCCAGGGTGAAGTGAAGTCTCAGGGCTTCTACCTTCCCAGTCTTCCTTTCTTTCTTCTCTGAATCAAATTCTTCTCAGCATCCTTGTCCTGACCTGGCCCTTCCCAACTCACCAACATCAGTATGTTATACTCTCTGTGGTTCCCCACGCTTCAGCCATAGTAATTGTTTTCTGCTTTCCTCCGGCTTTCTAAAGTTTGTCACCACAGGACTTTGGTATCTCAACTTCCTGCTGCTGGGAACAGTCTCCCCGCCCTTTGTTCCACCACTTGCTTATTGTTATCCTCTATATCATCTACTTATGTCCCAGAAAGTGTTTCCTCTGACATCCTTAATCAAATACATTCCTTTCCTTGGTGACACTCTGTACTCAATAATTGTCTTCTTCACGGCGGTTGACACAAAATTGTAGTTTTCATACTTATTTCTTTATTTTTCCTACTAGATTTATTGAGTATAGCTGACAAATAATAATTACACATAAAGTATACAACCTGATGTTTTAATATCCTTACAATTTGTGAAATGATTACCACAATTAAGCTAATTAGCATGTTAATCACATCACATAGTGAACTTTTTTGTTTATGTGCTGAGAATATGTAAGATCCAGTCTCTTCACAGATGGAAAGTATGTGGCTTATTGTTAACCACAGTCTCCATGCTGTACATGCACCTCCAGAGCTTGTTCTGGTTACAATTAGAAGTTTGTTCCCTTTAAAATACATCTTCCCTTTTCCCCACCGTCCCAGCCTTAGATAACGGCCCTTCCACTCTGTGTATTCATAAGCTAGGTTTTTAAAAATTCCACATATAAGTGAGAATCACCAGTGTTGTCCTTCTGTGTCTGGTGGATTTCATTCAATAAAATGTCCTCTAGACTCATCCATGTAGCTGCAAACCCTAAGATACCCTAATTTCTTAGGACTGAATAACGCCCCTATTGCATAGAGATAGATATACATTATTCTTTATCATTGATCCATCAATATGAATATAGGACTTTATATTTTTATTGATGTTCTGATTTAATTTCTTTTTAATATATACTCACACATGTGGGAATGCTGAATCTTACATTTCTGTTTTAATTTTTTGAGAAGCCCTCGGTGTTATCTGTAATGGCTCTACGAGTTTATATCTCCACCAACGTGCGGAGCTTCTCTTCTGTCCAGGCCCTACCAACTCTTGTCACCTTTCCCTTGTTGATAGTAGGGTCAACCTAGAAGATATGAGGTTGTATCCCCTTGTGGTTTTGATTTTTACTTCCCTGATTAGTTTTGTTGAGAAATTTTATACCTGCTGGCTGTTTGAGAGTCTTCTTTGGAAACAATGTATACTCAGATACCCTCCACATTTACAACTGAAGCTGTACGTTGCTTGTTTTACTGAGCTTTGTAAGTTCATTTTGTATTTAAATGTTAGCCCTGTCTTGGACATATGATTGCCAAACACTCTCTCCCATTCCATAAAGTTTCCTTTTCATTTGATTCTTGCTTCTCTTGCCCTACAGAATTTATTTGAATCTGTTATACTTCCAATTATTTATTTCTGCCTTTTTTGCCTGTTCTTTGGGAGTCATAACCAAAATAATCATAGTTCAGCCCAATTTCAATGAAATTTTCTGCCTTTTTTCTATGAGTTTTATGATTTTAGGTCTTATGTTTAAGTATTTATGCTATTTTGAACTGATTTTTATGTTGGATGTAAGATATAAATTTATTTTAATTATTTTAGATATCCATGTCATTTCCCTAGTACAATTTGCTGAAGACTTTATCCCTTCCTTACTGTGTATTATTAACACCTTTGTTGAAGATTATTTGATGCTAAACACAAGGGCTTATTCTTGGGATTTCTCCTCTGTTTCACTGGTCTCTTTGTCCATGTTTATGCCCTTTCATATTATTTTTATTTCTATTGTAATTTAAAATCAGAAAATGTGATGCCTACTTCTGTGGCAAATGTTCTTGCTCAGGATTGCTT
The DNA here is from genome assembly GCA_004027595.1 of Dinomys branickii. Classification (NCBI taxonomy): domain Eukaryota; kingdom Metazoa; phylum Chordata; class Mammalia; order Rodentia; family Dinomyidae; genus Dinomys; species Dinomys branickii. The sequence goes on along the minus strand of PVLD010002447.1, from coordinate 143,295 downwards.
TAAGTATCGGATGTCTTTTCCTCTTCCGTATGAAATTTGTAATTCCTGTTTGTATTCCCAGGGACAATGCCATTGGAATTTTGATAGGAATGGTAATTAATCTGTCGATTTCTGAGTAACATAGGTATTTTGACAAAAATGCCTTACAGTCTATGAACATGGACTATTTTCCAGTTTATGTGCTTTTGGTTTCTTCCCTCAATTTCTTACAGTTTCCCATATGCAGAAAGCTACACTTCCTTAGGACTCTTATTTATTCATGAGTATTTTATTTTCTTGGTGGTGTGTTCAGCTGGATTCTTTGGTATGTTAAGTAGAAGGAAGTAGTTACCCTTTTCTTTCTCCTGACATTTCGTTTAAAATATAGAACGCTTCAGGTTTTTACCACTGAGTCTGACATTAGCTATGTCTTTGTTAATAAAGTCTTTGTGTATTGAGATACAGTCCTTTAGTATCTAATCTTTTGAGGGTATTTTTGATTGTAAAAGGATGTTAAATTTTGTAAAATACTTTTTGTGTTTTTTAAGATTATCATGGGCTTTTTGTGGGTTTTTTTGTTTTGTTTTGTTTTACTACTGTGGATATCATGTTCTTGATTTGTATATTTTAAACTTCCTTATATCCTGGGGATAAATCATACTTAGTTATGGAGTATGATCCACTTAATCTGCTAATTAAATGTGATATATTAGTATTTTATTGAAGATTTTTTCTATGTGCATTTACCGAGTGTATTTGCCTGTAATTTTCCTTTCTTTTAGTACCCTTCAGTGGTTTGGTATAAAGGTAAAGTAAAAGGCCTTGGTAAAGCAATCAGCTCTTGAGCTTTGCTTTGATGAGAGAGTTTTATTGCCAATTTAATCTTCTTAATCATTTTGACTCTGTTAATATTTCCTGTTTATTTATATTTTGATTCTGGTAGATTATATATGAGAGAGATTTATTCCTTTCTTCTAGGTTATTGAATGTGTTGATATATAATAGTAGTTTTTATTATCATTTGTATTTCTGTGGTATCAGTTGTGATGTCTCTTCTTCCATTTTCAAGAAATTTGTGTCTGACTTTTTTCTTTAAAAAAGTTTTATTGATTTTATCTTTTCACAAATGAACTATTAGTTTTATTTATCTTTACCAGCATTTTTTCTTTACATTAATTTCTACTTTGGGACTTTTTTCCTTTTACTAATTTTTAACTTAATCTGTGATTCATTGTCTACTTCCTTGAAGTGTAAATTTAAACTGTTTATTTGTGATTTTCCTTTATATTTATATAGGTATTTGCCACTTTAAGCTTTCTCCCTAAAAGTTATCTTGCTAATTGCCATAAGTTTTTATTCCCTGTATTCCTCTTCTTTTTATTTTAAAAAATAAAAGCACAAAAACATATTAACAAACAGTGCCATAACTTTTGATATGTTGTCTTTTCATTTTTGTTTTGGTTTAGTTTGGTGGTTTGATACAGGATCTCACTGTGTAATTCACGCTGGTCTTGAACTCATCATGTAGGCCAGGCTCAAACTCATAGTGATCCTCCTGCCTCAGCCTTGTGAGTGCTAGGATTGCAGGCTGCTTTTCCATTTCTGTCTCAATCCTTTTTAAAATTTCCTTTTGATATTGTCTTTTCCTCACTGGTTGTCTAGAAGGAGCACATTATTTAATTTCAATTTATTCATGAATTGTATGCAGCTATAGACAGAGAATGTAGTTACGATTTCAATCTTCTTAAATTTGTTAACATTTATTGTATGACCTAATATATACTCTATTCTATAAAATAGTCCATATAATTTTGAAAAACATGTCTTAGATAGTTAAGCCCATGTGATCTGAAGTGTAGTCCAAGTGCAGCACTTCTATCCTGACCTTCTGTGTGGCTCACTGGTCAAGCAAGATGTTAAAACTTCTTCATCTGACAGTATTGCTGGACATTTTCCCTTCAGAACTGTTAATATTTATATACTAGGCTGTTCTAGTGTCAGGTTACATGTATATTTAAAATTATTTTATCCTCTAATTCTTTTATCATTGTATAATGACCTTCTTTATCTCCTTTTACAGATCTTAAAATCCGGTGTGTCTAAGTATAGCCACCATTTTTTTCCTTAGAACATCTTTTAAAATACATTTCTGTTCATCTTACATATGTGTTTCAAGCTGAGGTGATTGTTTCATAGGTGGCATATCCCTTTGTCTATCCATGCAGCGACTCTGTAGCTTTTGAGTGGAAAACTTAATTATTCTACCCATAAAGTTACAATTTATAAGTAAAGACATACCATTTCCATTTTATTTTTTTCTGACTGTTTTATAGATATTTGGTACCTTCCTTTCTTCCTTCTTTGTTTAAGCCCTTGTAGTTAGATGATTTTCTATAGTTATACTCTTTGACATATTCCTCTGTATGTTTTGTGTATTTATATTAGCTTGTTGTTTTGTGGTTACTATAAGCTTCTTTTAAAATTTACTTTAGTCTGTTTAGTTAAATAATAAATTTCAATGCAAGAAACTGAACATTTTATCTTTTCTTAAAAATTATGTTTTTGGTGTCACAATTTGTAACTCCTACATTGCATGTCCATTAACGAATTATTTCACCTAGTAATTGTCAACAGTTTTGCTGTTACACTTTTAAAAGTGTTTTTATCCCACTATTAGAGTGTCCAACTATCTTGCCCAGTAACTTTAAACTCTCATGTTTTGATGCTACTTGTAAGGAAAGTCTAGGGTTGATGAAATTTTCAGATTTTCTTTATCTGGGAAAATCTTTATTTGTCTTTATTTCTTTTTAAAATTTATTTTAAAAATAAAAGAAGGAAAATATATTAACAAACAGACATCAGTTTATGAAATAGCATAAGAACAATACAAGCAATACTGAATTACAGACAAAGTGGTAGGAAATTAACAATGGTTGTATTACATATTGATGCCTTCAATGTGGCTTCTCAGGAAAACAAATAGAGACATGCAAATTTGATCAAATAATTAATCATTAACTGATCCTTTCAGTAAAGCAATAGAAGACAATAGCAAAACTATGTTAGTTATCCTGTATATATATATACAGGATATACACACACACACACACACACACACACACACACACATAATTTTCCCTTCTTTCTTTTCTTTTTTCCCTCATCCCACTTGCTCTTTATTTTGAGCAATTTCCTTTTGTTTCACAATGTCTCTCATACCTCTTAATTTTTATTCACTCTTTCAGGTTCTTATACTAGTGAGACAATACATTGCTTACCCATGGAGGTCTGATTTACTTCATTTACAAATATGGTCTCTAGTTGTGACCATTTACCTGTAAAAGACTCAAGTTTATCTTTCTTTACAGCTGAGTACTACTCCATTATATAAAAATACCACAATTTTTTTATCCATTACTTGGTGGATAGACATTTGGGTTGCTTGCACGATTTAGCTATGACAAATTGTGCTGCTATAAACATGGGTGCACATATATCACTGGAGTAAATGGGACCTCTAGACCTAATTTACTGAGGAATCTCCAAACTTATTTCCACAGTGTTTTAACCAGTCTGCATTCCCACCAACAGTGGATAAAAGGTCCTATTTCTCCAAAGCCTCACCAGCATTTGTTATTGCTTGATTTCTTAATGATAGCCTTCTTACTGGAGTGAGATGAAATCTCAATGTTGTTTTTTCAATTTGTGTTTCTTGAATGACTAATAATATTGAACATTTTCCACTTGTATTTCTTTATCTGAGAAGTGTGTATTCATCTCAACAGCTTTAAAGTATTTTGGGTTTACAGAGATTTTTTGTTTGGTACTTTGAATAAATCATCCCATTCTATCTTGTCCTGCGAGTCTTCACTGAGAAATTTCCTAATGGCCTTATGCTCATGAAAGGGAGAAAGAGGCTTATGCAGGATACATGGCTTTTCTTCTGCCACTTTCAAATTTTCCTCTGTCTGATTTCTAATGGAATGATTATAATATATCTTAGTGTAATCTCCTTTGAGTTAAATCTAACTAGAGATCTTTAAGCTTCATGTATTTCCTTGTTAACATATCTACTTAGATTTGAAAATGATTCTGCCACTATATCTTTAAATATGCTCTTTGCCCCTTTATGTCTTCTCTTTTGTGGATACCAAAATGTGAAAGTTAGCCCTTTTTGGTATCCTGTAATCCGATGGATTTTCTTCATTCCTGGTTACCGCTTTTTTCCTTTCTTACAAAATCCTTTCATAGTACATGCTAATGAGTTCACAGATTGCACTCTTCATGTCGTTCACTGTACACTTTAGCTCCAGGAATTCTGTGTGGTTCTTATTTTACCATGTTTCTTTACTGAACAATTTGTTCAGGTTATTTATCTGTGTTTTCTTGTAGCTCACAGAGCTGCTGTAAAACAGTTATTTTGAATTTCAGAATTTGTTGGTCTTCAAATTTTCAGAAGTGATTACTAGAATATTATTTCATTCATCTGGTGGTATCATGCTTTATGTTTCATTTTTCTTGAAATCAGCATTGTTGCCTTTGCATTTTAAGAAACATCCAATTCTATCCTTTACTGACTGGCTTCAGAATGAGAATATCTTCACCAAACAGCTTGGCAATGGTTTTGGAGTCTTTCTCAGATATCTTCTATGGATGTGCCTACTTTACACCTCTTGCTACATTTGATGGAACTATTTAATTCGTGTGTTTTCTTGTTTTCATCTGCAAAGCCAAGCCAGGTGATGAGAGCCTCCTTGTTGTTCCCCGTAAGAAACATGCTCTACAGTCCTCAAGTTTGTGTGCCTTCTTGTGACCCTGTAGTATCATCTTGCTATCTGTGCAAGGAACTTCCAGTCACTGTGGGCAAGATCATGTTCTACAAACCACTCTAGAGTGGGTGAAAGGATGTTACATGGAGTATTTGGGTTCCAATGGGCCCACTGTGGTCCACACATTAAGTATCTGAAGTGGCTTATAGACAGGCATTTTGAGAAGTCCATGAAACATTCATTAGAAGCTTAGTCTCTCTTTCTTGATCCTAGCAACTCCCAACCACCCTGCCTGCTGATAGTCTCAATATTGTCCATCGGGTAACAGAGTGGGCCTCTTGGTCATCATTTCACATGACTGTGTCAGGCACTCACTCTCTGTGCTCTAACTTTCCTGCAGTGGAGACATCACAAGCTGAGGGGGTCTCTAAAGACCCTATTCTGCCTGGGAGAAGAGTAAGGTGGGTAAAATAATGCTGCTCTGCTGAACTTCTTCAGCGAGGGTCTGCTCAGATATGCATGCTCCAGCAATGCACCTGAGCCTATGCTACTGGACTTTTGCCTTTTATAAAGTTACTTTCATTTGTAAATAGTTGTGAAAACCAATGTTTCTGTTGAGGAATGATAGCAGGATGCCCCTAATCCACCATTTTGTTCCACAGCCATCTTTTCAAATGGTAACTTATAAACCACTCTTCTTCTGAAAGCCCTTCAATAACTGCTCATCTCAAACAGAAGAAAACCTAAATTCCTCACCATGCCCTACAGGGCCTGGTAGGATCCAGTCACTGTTGTTTGTATCTCAGTCATGATTCATGATCCTCTTCCTTCCCCTCTCCTCTATATACTTGTCCTCATGCCTCTCTCATCATAATATAAAAATCTATTACACAGAAACTTTCACTGGTGTATTAGCCTTTATATCTCTACTTCCCAAGCAAAGATCGAAGATGGTAGGTCCTAAGTTTATATTTGGTACATGGGTTGCAAATCAAAGGGTAGGATCCTTGAGGAAAACAGACCCCAGCAACACAGAGCTCTGGCTGAATGATGAAGAGTTTGATACAGCAGTGTATTACTCAGCCTTCTCATCTCTGAGACACACACAGTACCTGACAGCCCCAACTTGAAGGACAGGTGGTTTAAACAATCTCACAGTTTTAGGGATTCAGTCCATGGCCAGCTGGCTGCAAACCAGGCTTCTCACACCACAAGTGTGTGGTGACGGAAAGCCACTCCACTATGGCATCCCAGAGAGAGAGAAAGAAGGAACAGGGAAAAATATACCCCGAAATCTAAATACTACTTTCTTTGACCCCACAGGAGGGGGAGACCCGAAGTTTTCTTCTTCTCTGGATTCTTCCCTTGTCACACCTCTGGGGACTCACTTTCAATGAGGCTCCAGCTCTAAAACACACATACAGCTACTAACACATGAATGAATCAGTCCACTCATGAGCCCAGCACCCCATGACCATACTGCCTTCTAAAACCCGCTTCTGAACACTTGAGACTTCTACGTGATATTTTAGATCTCAGTCACAATAAGTAGCTTTAAGTACAAATGGACCTCATTTGAAGGGCAATATTTACCAATATTAACATTTACTAATTCAGCAAAAATATATATTTACTGTGACACAGGCACCATGCTAGAAGCAAGGAGTATAATGTGTTCATAAAACTTTGATACTTGGAAAACTGAGAAAGTCTTTCCAAGAGTTTGTGGGGGATGGAATATTAAATTATCCTTTCAAAAGAGTTCCATTATACTATTGACCGCACTGCAATTGTTCATGTAGACTCAGGTGAGTCAACCTAAATTAACAAGAGGGTATGTTGTGTGTTTTAAACAACAGGGAGCAGGAAAAGACTTGCTCTTTTCCCTGAAGTCTCTTGTGGAAAATATATATATATGCCAAAACTAATCACAAAAAAGAAAATTATATGTATCATAGGATTCAATGGAAAAGGGTATAATTCTTATGAAAATTAATTAGAAATCATCACTGGGGTCAAGGAAGACACAGTACGATTTCAAGTAATCAAAAATACCACAGAGTTCCTGGAAGTGTTGACCCATACTTTAAGTTCATTTTCAACAGATAAGTTTTCTTTCATGATAAATCTATTTCTTCATGATAAATCAATGCTCTTAACCAGAGTATTAGTGTTTCTGAGAACTAAGACTATACAAAACAGAAATTACAGCATAGATCAATAGGTAGATAGATAGATGCAGATATAGATATATTTCACTCTTTTGCATTTTTCTGGAATGAATATAACTGGCTTTGAGTCTAGGTCACCAAAATTATTAAGAACTGTCATTAAGCTGGATAACTTTTTAAAAGCAGACTCATCATAATACTTAATAAATTTAACAATAGACAGATTTAATTTCAGTAAGTCAAAAGGGTATGTATTTTATTCAATGCTGAAAATGGAATTTTGTGTATTCTATATGAAACAAAAAGATTGCAATAGAAATATTGCATTAGAAACAAGATAAGAAATTGATAAAAATCTGTTTAAAAATACCCCTGAATTTCCTGTGTTATATTTTGCTCTAGAAATCAATGGCTAAGTGACTAATGATAGCAAGGATTTATTGATTTCTACACTAGGGTGATTTTTTTTACTGCATTATTTTGAGGCATATTTTATAGCTCATTTCTTTACCCCCAAAAAGCTATTTTAAGTAATCCAGAACTTCACTGTGTAATATGGTAGCTGGTAGGTACTAGTGATGACCGAGAATGTGAAATATAATTGAAAGGTAAGATATTCTATAAATTTTGAATCCATGACTCTTCTTCTTGACAACAGCAAACGAAAAATATCTTTTTTTTGGGGGGGGGGGGTACTGGGAATCAAACTCAGGCTCTTGCACTTGCTAGGCAGGCGCTTGTGCTGCTAAGCTACATCCCAGCCCCCTAAATATATCTTTAAAAGCAGTATTTCTTTATGCTAAAATTATTTTCATAGCCAAATCATTATATTAAAAAACATAAGAGAATTACATTCTGAGATATCATACATTTTTCCAGTTTGAATACTTTTTCTATGTTAATATCATCCATGAGGGCTTTGTAGTGTTCTGCATCTCTGTACCACCAAAGTGTCCTCTTCTTTTAGGAAATAATTCCCTTTCCTTTATCCAAACGTTGCCCCATTCATTAGCAACATGCCTACCTGGGAAAAATAACAGAAATAATTTTAATTATATGAGTGTGTACTTTTCTTTCAAAGCAAACATTCTTTCCATTCCCCAAAGAAACAAGGAAATTTAGTGAAATAAGAATTTATCACTTTGCCTAAACTAGATATAACTAGATACTTCTAATGATTTGACTAAAAGTCCTCAAACTTGACTTGCATTACTTTTACTAAAATATCTTTACTCCTGGCTTTTTCCCTCCAGGAGACAGACAGACACACACACACACACAGACACACATACACACAAACAAAATAACTCATTGTTTGAGGTTTGTTTTCACCAGTCACCATCTCCATCCTCCACATTATCACAGGTGAGTTCTAAAAATTAAAATCACTTCTGCTATCTTTCTGGCAAGACCAGGTCTTTTCTTCATGTAAAGACAAAGTGTTCACTTTTATTGTCTCTTTCATTATCATACATTTATCTAACTGGAATTAACAGGATAACTACCACAGGTTTCTTTACTTGATTGGTTATAAGTTCGAGAATGTTAACATTCAAGGACATTAAAAGCAGAAAAGAAATTACATCCTTTCAGATAGGAACTCTTTTAACGTGTGGTCCCAGCAAATAAAATAAACATTCTAAACAACGAAGCCTATAAACATCAGGAAGATGGATAAATTGACACCTCCTTCTGCATATCTCTGTTTAATAATATTATATTTCATTTCCTGTGCTAAGAAAACAGCCATTACCGAAAGCAGCCACTCGTAAACAGGCCTAGTGAGCAGATTGCATCCTTGTTGGTGGTATGATAATTGAAATAAGTTTTCCAGTCTTTTATGAGAAAATACCAGATGTATAAAATACCTATTAATCAACTCTCGCACTTTTGCGAACATAAGTTTCAGTACCGATGGCTATTAAAGAACAAATTCTGCAATGAAAAGAGAATTGCAAGAAAATACTAAGGAATCACCTAAGTGATTCATGTGTGGGCAACTTCTGTGTTTTTCTCTTGATCTGGTATAGGGCAGTATGACCACTGCTTTGCACACTATTAGTAAATCCTTGTGACCATCATGCCCAGTATTTCTATATTATTTTTCCTAAATTAAGGAGAACACAGGAAGAGTGACTGTCAGTGAGCACACAAAAATGTGCTCCCCTCAACTTTCGCCTACTAAAATCTATTCACTGACTTTTCCCATGAATTTTCCTTTGTCTGTCTTGATTTGCAACTATAACATGTAGGATCAGATTTTTATACTATTACTAAACAAGTATATCCCAGTTTCTTCCTACCTTAACATACATCACCCTTTCAAATAAACAATGAAAAAATAAGGAAGAAGAAGTCATAGGGAAAGAGAGAAACTCCCATAGAAAGAGAAAATTTTAAGTAAGAGTTTTCCTGGTATGTTACTCTATATATTGGCATTTTTAGCTAAAATTCCCCTAAACTGCTTTTTCCCTCAGGCAAAAGATGAAAGAAGCTGTTTTCCAGAAGTTATAATGGGTAGTTTTAGTAAATGTTTCTTTCCTGTTTGAATCATCATTATCATGCTGTATCTTGGGGGTTGGCTCTGGAGGGAAAGGCACATGACCCATCTCCGATGTTCTCAATATTTCTGTAGTTCAAGTTCAAGGCTTTATGGAGTCTTTCTTCATTCACCCCAGTGTTCTATATTAACTTGCTGGTTCCTTTCATTTTTTCACTTTTGGAAGTGAGGAGTCGGGGAATTTCATCTACTTACCTATTTCTCATGTCTGAAATATATCTTACAGTATCGTCTCAAGCTCAGAAATGATGTCTGTCACAGACTTTTGGGGCTTTCCTTCCATCATCTGAGTGTCAAATTATCAATATTTAGGACACAGTTCTGGGAACCATTTGTGACTTGAAGCCTGATCATCCTTCCAAAGTTACTAAGGCAGACATGGTCTAGTCAAGGCTGTAAGGTTGATAGAGTTTTTCCTTAAACTTTCCTCATTACTTTCCTGAGGTCATCTTCCCTACATCCTCCAAAACTTCCAATTTACTGACCTCTCTAGAGAATTATGCTCTGAACTGTCTCATCCCCGTGCCCAGCTGTGCTGGGGAGTCTACACTTCTCTAAATCTTTCTTCTCTGTGAAATCTTACCCAAATTTACCATTACTGGATTACTGATGAGAACTGTCTATAGTTTATACCTCGCTTATGGAAGGAAGTGCCAGTGGTGCTCCACTGGTAGAACCATCAAAAGTGACACTTTCCTTGGGGTCTTGTGGCTCTTGTGTTGTTCAGTGAGATTCTTTGGGCTAGGTATACTTTCTTCATTTTTGCCACACAAGAGGTCAATGTTTTGACTATTAGTATGTGATCAAAATTCTCTACTTGAACTTTCTATTTTTGTAAGGTTTCACACTTAGACATGTAGTTACCTTTATAGGAGCTGGGGAGGAGTATATGAACAGAGCCTGCTCTCCAGAAAAACGTCCATTACACCCCTCCTTAAAGCATCTTTCAGCCAGGGCTGTATAGCGCTCTAACCTGCATTTTCATATAGCAGACGTCTTTTCCAGCTATACCCAACTGAATAGCTCCTGTGGTCCCCCGTTCACACCTCTCCCCTTAGCCTATTGTGGAAGGAGCCTTGAGCTGTGAGAACTGCAGCCGCAGTCCCAGACCCAGATCTGGCAATCAGTAGTTGAAAAATTTTTGCCGAGTCATTTTTATCTGCCTGATCCTCAAGTGTCCTCTTCCACTTGATGAATTGTGACTATTTCAATATCTGGGGCTGGGTATGCGGGGCCACATTCTTTAGACAGAAATATTAGAATCATCTGGGGGAAGGAGAAGGGATTTCTCATACCAGCCATGAGAGATTAGAAGCCTTCCCAACCCCTGAGAATTGTTTTTGAAATGAAATGAAGTGCAAAATGTTTTGGGAAATAGACTGCTTTGAAAAAATTAGATGAGAGTTATGTGTACAAATGAAACTCCCGGGAGACTCATTTTCACACAAAATACTGAAAACACTTTTGAGACATTCACAAATCCCCCCCACTTCCTTTACCGCCCGTAAATGTCTGCTCTTCAGGTGACTCAAAACATTCTGTTTGGTGCAAATTGTTGCTACTCAAATAAGCCCTCTACTAAACCTAGTAGGCTTTTATTGTTATTAATGCAGTGTTGTAAAGTCTTAGCTAAGAAACATTTTGGAAAAGAAAGGTAAATTTGAAAACCTCTCAAAATCATACTTATTGACCATGTAAAAAATGAATATTATTATACTGCTCTATACTTCTGACCTCTTAATGCTTTCCAGATGCAAGCTATCGTTATTGACTCTGAATGGGACATTGCTGCAACTTGAGGCTTCCCAGCGTGTGTGGAAAGTGGCTTCCTCAACCACTTTCCTTTATCTTTTTAAAGAGAAGCCTGCAATGATTTAAATGAAAACTAACCAGAGCAGCAACAGGTTACAAGCCATGATAGCCAGTTCCAAATTTGTCACCTGGGATTTCCTATGATGTCATAATCTACTACTGCGAATTTGATAGTCTTATTGCCTGGGAGCTAAACTGTTATAGTGTGTTTAATTTCACCAAGCTATAAATTACACACATGCTTCAGCTTTGCATGGTATTGGGTAGAGTCATTTCAGTTCTTTTTCCAGCTGTCAAGCATTGTAATGTTAATGACTGTTTTGTTTATCTAGAAACCTAGTGTAGTTATCATATATATATATATATATATATATATATTATATATATATATATATTTTAATATTTCTCCCGTCTTAATCTTCAAATTCTTTCATTACTACAGAAGCAAAAACTCAAGTTATTTTAAACTGAGTTTTTTTAAGATAATTATTTTAAGCCTAGGAGTAAATCTTTCTATAATAGCATTGTTTGTGAATATTTTGCCACTACTGAAGTCCTTTCATTAATGGAACCATGGGTTGAACCCAGGGCCTTCATACCAAGCTACACTCCACCCCTTTTTAACTTTTTATTTTGAGAAGGGTCTTGCTAAATCATTAAGTTGCCCAGTCTGGGCTCAGACTTGTGATTTTGCTGCTTCAGTCTCCCAGATTCCTAAAAAGAAAAAGTATTCTTGTACAGTTTGTCCTTACAGCCCTGCTAGTTTGGATTGTATGTATGTTTTTTCCCTGGCACACAGACATTTAACTATCATAAATAAGTTCAGATTTCTTGAAAGTTTTCTATCATTCTTTAAATTAAAGGGTAATTGTATTTAATGATTCAGAGTTGATATAACTACATCCTCAGTGCCCTCGTATGTAAAACAGAAACACAACTGCAGACAGTCTGTACATTTCTGCACATACAAAGAACATTTTTCTCCCTCCTTTTTTTCCTCCTTTATATCAGTGTTTCCTACAGCTTCCTCAGAAGCCTGACAAAGTCATTGGACTTTTCAGAATTCTACTTCCTCAAACAGGAGACTTCACTAGACATTCTTAAGATCCCCTTTTAGTATGGTGACACATGGGTCCACAAGTGAGATATTACAAAGTCATTCATTGGACACTTTAGCATATATTACTAGAGAGAGGAGGGAGAGAGAATATTAAATGATTAATTGAGTTGCTATGAAGAAGAAGGGCATAAGTCAGATGAAGAGCTTTGTTGGTTGGCCCTGGCCACAATAAATCAAATAGCATAGTTACTGAAAGGGAAATATAGGAGTGTCAGAGACCACAGGTCAACAAAATTATAGACAGAGAGGTTTTGGGTGATTTTCCTATAAACACAGAAACAGCTAAGAACACAAAACATGTGGCCTTAGTCCCAAAGCTGCCAGTCACTGGTTGAATCATTTTGGGGAGTTGTTTTGACTCTCAAAGGTGCTTTTCAAAAAAATGAGAAATTTTTATTAGGTGAGTTTTAGGATTGGATTAGATGGGCATAAGTATTTTCTATAAAAACATTGAAATCATTCAGGAGGAGAAAAGAAAAAGAAGATGGAAAAATAAAGTTTAAAAAAAGCCTAAATGCAAATGCTTTCAGAGAAAAATTGAAGGAAAGGGCAAAAGTAAGCAAAGTGTGAAAGAATTTTAGCACGATTGGGTTCGGATCTATTTTCAAAAAGTTCTCCGGTAGTATCTGTTCAGTCACAGAAGACCGAAGGCTTGAGAGTTTTCCTCCATGACTCCAAAGGTCACCAATGTCACTGCCACACGTCTTTGTCATTTTAGAACCAAAGAGCAAAGGTGATCAATTTTAGCCTTGTCTCCCTCATTTATCTCCAGGGACACCATTCACAAATGGATGTTCCAACCCTGGCCTAGGATTTTTCTGACTGTTAACAATGAAGGTGCTGATTAGATAGAGTTTGGCAATCTTTTCCAAAATTTCATAAAGCTTCGTTTTTACCTGGGAAACATTCTCCCTGGCCAACGTTCTCCAAACTGTAATCCCAAATAGAAGAAGCAAAGCAGTCCTTCCTTAAAGCATGGTGAGATGTACAAGTGTCAGATCAAATGGCTTGAATGATTTGTAATCAGAGAACAACAAGAGCCAGGAATTGTTTTGGATACTCAGGATGTAGTCCTGGACAAATTAACACCCCAGAGGCACTGAAGTACTGATGTTCATCGTTTTGTTTTGGGTCTGTTTGCACATAGCTAAGCCTAGTCTGTATTTGACTTGAGCTTTGTTTATTTACCTAGTAGATAAATTCTTTTTGTGGAATTTTTTATGTTAATGACCAAAACATCAATTGTATTTCATGATTAAATATCGTGTTTCCCTCTTAAAACTGTAACACTGTAAAATTTTTGGTTCTGATTTGCAGTTTCTTCAGCACTTGTGTCCATAAAACCCACTGTGTTTGTCACTCCTAACTTCTCTTTATAAACCCAGGATGTAAGAGGCATTACGAACAAACCATTCTCTTTGTGTGATGCTTTGCAAGAAAAGACAGTGGCTTCATCTTATATGTATTTTCTTTGTTAGAATTCTTCTGTGAGTTTTCACTATCAGTGGAAGGGTGTTAGGGTTGAAGCAATCTCAGGTTATTAAAAATAGGTTTTAATCCTGAGAATGTACAATGAATTTATTATCCATACCTCTATCCAGCTGAGTTATAAATGGGAGGAAAATTGAATATCATCTGGTCACTTTTACAAACAAACGGCTTTTAAAAGAGATGATTAGTAAATCTAAGCCAGTCCTTGGAATGAATCACAATAAATTAGCAATAATGAGAACTAAGTTTAAATAAAATCATCACTGCGATCAAAGCAAATATATTTTTATTCTTCTTGAATGCCTAAACACAGATGAATGCTCCAGCGGCACTGAAATACAGATGCTCATTGTTGTGTTTGGGGTCTGTTTGCACATAGCTAAGCCGAGCCTGTATTTGACTTGAGCTTTGTTTATTTACTTAATGCAGTTGTGTCAGTCAAAGAAACTGTATTTTCTTCTTGACAGAGCCACAAAAATCTCATTTATACCAAGGAAGCATCACAACGAAAGAAATCACTATCAAAATTTTACAACTTATTTTTGAGTAATGGACATTTTAGAGTAGATATAAAACTGTAGGAAATAAAATTATTCTAACATCTATGGAAAGTGTGGAAATTGTATTCTCAGGATTACTTGGTGGCTTAAGGTTTTACTACAAAAATACAAGAAACAACTGAGAGGAATAAGAGTATGTAGGGCTTTTATTTAATACTGTGTGAAAAAATAAGCAGGATGTTACTTTCAAATGTTTATATGCCTCTTCTACTGAGGTCTATCCAACAAGAAGGATGTGCTTATATTTTTCCTAAATCACTTCTAAAGCTTCCAGATATTAATATTGAAAGTTAGTGAAATTGACTTCAAATCACCTTCATCTTTGGGATTCTTTCTTTTCACTATTGAAAGATATATTATAAAGATGATACATAATTTAACATAGAAAGGAGAAGAGACTTCCATTACAGCCACTCTTACACGATAAAATGTATGTCATCTACAAATAATACAGGTACTTGTAAATAAAATTATAATTTCCTTAGATAGCTAACCAAAATGACAACAACAAATAGCAGTAAAAATCTCCTTACTGAAGTGAGTTGATTTCTCAAACCCATCTCGCGTAATCCATGAGTATACCCATGATATTTATAACCACAAGGCCCAACTTAATAAAAATAAAGAGGAGAGAGACACTAGGTGGATTCATCTTATTTGGAAAGTAACCCTTTATTCTTATGGAATTCCTAAAGAAAACCATGTGTGCTGGCAGAACTGTCCCCACCCCAAAGATCTTCCCATATCCTCATCCCTGGGACCTATAAACGCTGCCTTGCTTGGAGAAAGGGTCTTTGCAGATATATTAAATATCTTGAGATGAGGACACTAAATTCAAGGACAAGCAACCTCACAAGAGTCAGAGAGAGTTGAAAGGAACAGAGTAAAAGGTGATGTAAAAGTAGAAGCAGAGATTTGAGTCATGTGGCCACAAATGAAGAAAGTCAGCAAGCAGCAGAAGTTGGAAGAAGCATGGGTAGGTCTCTCCTGTCATGTTTGTAAGAAATAAAGCCCTGCTGACATCTTGATTTGCCCCTAGAATTATGAAATGCTAAAACTCCTTTGTTTTAAGCTTTTAAGTGTAGGATAATTTGTTACTGCAGTCCTAGAAAATTATGCTGAATACAGTACAATTTCAACTAGTCACTGAAGTGCAAAAATAACATACAAATATTTCACCAAAGAAAGGACTATCCAAATTGTAGTGATTCACTCAGAATCACTCAAAACATTCTTTATTCTTTGGCATATGCTGAGATCCCACTAGACCTCCTTTTAACCCCAGTGAAATTTCAAACACATCAAAATCACTCAAACTGAAGTTCTTTGAGGTATTTATGTAAAAAAGAGGGCTATACACATGTATACTGTGAAAAATACAATCAAGGTAAAAATATGATCTGATAATAATGAATATACCCACTTTTATTAATAACTAATTTCAGCAAGAGTAATTGCATATTATAGTTACTTCTACAGCCAGTGCAAGCAACTTACAAATGTAAAAGTAGTCAATTAATTAAGATATTAGTATGTTTTAACAGACGGGTTTGTGCTGTATGCCCATGGAATTCCTAGACAGTTTAGACCCTTGAAGAGAACAAAGTTAAATATCATGAGTCTGGCTTTCTAGAAGATAAACCCAGAGGATGCAGACCTAGGTTTTAGTAAATCAATATATACTTGAAACATTGAAATCAGCAATGTGAGCTCTGAGATGTTGCTGCAGGATGTTCTCAAATCTTTGATTTCCTGTGGAGATCTCAAAAGAGTTACATTTAGAAATTTCACAATTATTCCCTTTTCTGTTTAAAAAAATAGTTTCCCTTAATGAGAAAATTGTATCAATACATTACTTTTACTTCATGTCCTTATGTTTATCTGTCAAGTAACTTCCAATTCAGGTTTATTACTCTACTGTTTTTCTTTTTTTTTTTTTTTTTTTTGCGGTACTGGGGATCGAACTCAGGACCCTGCACTTGCTAGGCAAGCGCTTATTCCACTGAGCTATATCCCCAGCCCTCTACTGTTTTTCTAAAAATAGTGTAAGGAGGATAATTTTGTTTTCCTTTTCTAGCTTTGAAGATCCTAGTCTAGGTATCTGTATCAAAAGGGAGAGTAAGAAAAGAAAATCCATTTATTAAATTGCATCATATATACAAGCCATGGTAGTACCCAAGAATAAGGAACCGGAAGGTGTGTTTAGAACATGGGTGTGTATACCATTCTCATCTAAAACAAAGGAAGATGGATTATAGGGTGGAAAATTTATTGGAATAGGATTAGGGAAAGTGTAGTAAATAAGAGTAAAGTTTGTTATGTACATTTAATTTCATCCTTTTTCCACTGCTGAGAGCTCTTTGAGATTAACAGTCATCTTTTTCTTTTTGGTACAGAAGGAGATGCCTTTACAAATAGAGATCTCTTTTATAAATGTAAAGTTTCCTAAATTTACATTTAGGAAAAACGTACATTGTATTTTGTAGTCTGTCCTTTTTCTGCTGTTTCCCAAAATAATCAGTGCAAATTAACCTCACACAGAGAGCCATACTTGGGAGTATTTTGGCCTCCTACAGTCCTATATTGGGATTGTATATTCTGGTTTCCCACCACGTGATCCTCCACGAAGAATTGCAGCACATGTGAAGTAGCCTCAGCAAGCAAGTAATCCCATAGTAAAAGGAACCATCGGGAAACAGAATCCAGCTCACAGGGTAACAAGAATTGTATAAGTTGTGAAAACAACAGGCAGGGTACATTGGTAGATTTGGGTGGAAGCATCCTAAGTAGCACTTTGCATTTCACTGGGAAAACGACACAGTATTGACATGAAAGTAGCCCAAGGTATCTCAAGGTATCTTCTCCCACAGCTACAACTACAAAGGCACTGTAAGTAACACTTCTAGAGCACTGTCTCCCAAGCCATTATTTTACTGAAACATTTATCCAATAATTACACTCTTGAGTATTTCAAGTATATAAAGTCACCCTGTGATGCAGCTTTTCAAGGATAAAGATAAAGGAAAGATGCTTCTGACCTGAGTCTTCAGTCAATGTGATGAGAGACAAAATTAATAATAATAATGATAATAATGATATTATATGTCTTAGTCCATTCTGTTCCTACACTACAGTGTATGAGATTGGGTAATTTATAAAGGATGAAGTTTGTTTCACTCATGGCTGTGGAGGCTGAGGAGCCTACAGGCCACTAGCATCTGCTTAGCGTCTTCCTGGTGCATCAGGACATGGTGGAGACCATTACTTTGTGAGAAGGTAAAAGCATGCAAATAATCTCACTTGTATGGCAGAGCTACTCCTGCATGAACCAGTGTACTCACCCAAGAAAAGGTCATCATCCACTCATGAAGGTGGAGCACTCATGACCTAAAGACCTACCAGTAAGCCCCAGCTCCCAGCGGCTGCATGTGAATTAAGGTTCCAGGACATAAATGTTTGGAAAACACATTCAAATCATAGCAGATAATGATATAGTCCAACAAAGTCTATAGTGATAGAATAGCAAGATACAATATTTGCCCACAGGAAATTACATGCAACTGCTGTTCCATTCACAAAGAATTAGATCTTCAACTAAATTTAAAAATCAATGAGCAACAAATATGAAGATAAAGTACGAAAAGAAGGAGTGACCCAGTAACCAGAATGACAAAGGCACACTGACATGTAGTTGTTCATGCCTTGAAGATATGTGTACATGCACAAGGAGAGTAGGACAGAGATTGCTAGAAAAGGCAGGACAGGTAAGGTCATATGTAGAGCGAGAAGAACTGTAACTTTACTCCATGGGGAACAGGGAACCTTTGCAGGATCCTGTGCATGCTGCTGGACTCGGTATCAGTCCTCATAATCTGACACGCAGCCAGCATGAACCCACAATTCTGGAATCCATGGTCTACAGTACCCAGTGCAGATCTGCACAGCCTCAAATTAGGTCTTGACTTTCTAATTTTGGATTTCCATGGATTCCTCTGTTGCAAATGGTATGAAAGTTGAAATAGGACATCAGAGGTTAGTGGACACAGTGAGGAAAGTGAGAAGGAGATCACTTCCAAATGTAATTCAGGTCTTACAATGGTTCACACTTACTGACCAGGAAAACTGAACATGTTTATCTCTTACCCTGCTTTATCTGTGTGTGACCCAAGAATAAATAAAAATCAAGGGTTATATTGATAAATAAGTAGATTTTTCACCCTATGCTGTCATAGAAATGCACAACAAAAATGAGGGGTCGAATCTGTTTTATTGTCCTGCTGTTATTTACTTGGTTTTTTTTGCTATTTTCTTTTTGTGCTTCTCTTTGTGTTTGGTTTTATTGCACTTTTAAAAATTTCCATTTCCCCTAATGCATAAATCCCCCAAAGCCAGAGACTTTTGAGTAAATGCAACAGGCAGTTCCAATTTTCTGACACTGAAATTAAAATCATGTTTCTCAGCATACAACAGAAAGACTTTGAATCAATTCAAGTAAATGAAAATAATCTCACCTGCTGGGAAATAGGCACTGAATCATGAATGTTAACCTTTGGGTAGCTGAGAGTACGTGTTAAAATAAGAAAAAGAAGTTGAGAAAACACAGTTAATGTCACTGTATTTACATTCCTTGTCTGATCTGAGTATAACAGTTTGTGTTCAAGCTGCCTGCCTTATGCCCTCTGGGAGACATATTGGGCTAGATAAGATAGCACAGATATTGGTATTTATATGCAAGTCATTCAAAAAACACCTGAACCCCTTCACAGCTGAGGTGTTCTTGCTCTGGGAGCAGCAAGCTCTCTTAGTACACACTGGGTGAAAACAGCCTCTTCGAAAAGAGAAAAATAATCACCAAATCGTTCATAGTCAATGCCCTTAAGCTTTCTGCAATTGTAATGATGTAGTTTTAATGTACTTTTTGATGCTGTAAGAGAATATACCATACTGGGTAAATTACAAACAACTTAACCTGTGAGTTGTAAGCAACTTATTTGCCTAGCAGTCTTAGATTTCCAATATAGGAGCCTTGCTCCACTCCAAAAGGCCCAGCCCTAATGGCTTCCTCGCTTTTTCATACTGTTCAAACCACAGAAATATCACCTCAACACTTGGTGATACAGTCAAGAATTTGTGGATATGGCTGTGAACAGCGTCCTTGGGAATTCTTCTGGGAGGAAAGAAGTTGTGAAGCCAAACATTAGTCACAGCAAAATGATTTCCCTTTACTGAACTGTAGTTATTCAAACAGAAATGAATTTAAGATGAATCCAAAATATTTACAGGGCTTCTTTTCAAATACGATTTTCCTCTCAATTTCTTCCTATTAATTAAAACATGTTTCAAATTATGAAGAACTACAATGTCTTATTTGATAATACTGAAGTTTTAGAGTAGCTATCCTTTCCTTTGATTCTTCAGCTCATTGTTTTTAGCCATAAAGTGCACAGAAGGTGCCACCTTCAAACAAAATTGGCCACACAGAGCTATCTAAAGTGCCTTTTCATCTTGTTCTTTGGGGGGTTTTTGGGGGTTTTTTTTTTGTCTGTTTTTTGTCTTTTTGAGACAAGGTCTCGCTGTGCAGTTCAGGCTGTCCTTGAGTTCACTTTGTAGCCCAGGTTGATCTTGAAATCACAATGATCCTCCTGCCTCAGCCTCCTGAGTGCCGGGGTTACAGGCATGCACCACCACGCCCAGCCTGAAGTGCCTTTTCTATGACAAAAGAGTGACAGGAGTCTACCATGAAAGCTCATCTCCACAGAAAGAATGCACAATTTAGAATTTCGTAGTTGATTCTAGCTGTTTAGATCAAATCAGCTTGATGGGCAATCCAGAACAGATAGGAGAGAGAACACAGGGAAGAGGGAAAAGGAGAAGGGGCACAGAGAGAGGGGGACAAAAGGAGAGAATTAGAGAAAGAGAATAATAATCCAAATTTATAAGGTATAATAAGCAAATAATATTATCATTTGGCCTAGCCAATAGTTTTTCAGAATTGAATTAGTTGTTAACATTTGGAAATCAGATTGACCCAGAGCAGTCTTGCTTTCTGACTTCTGCCCAAAAGCAGAGTGACTTCCTGACCCCGATCGCACAGACTGACACCACAGTTGGCCAGCTAGGGCTGAGTCCTTGCTGACATCCCGCAGTGGAACCTGCTCCAGTGACTCTGTTCTGCTAAGTTCCCATACGTATTCCTGTCGTCCTTGCAGGTATCTTATTTTGTGATGTCTAAAGGAACTATGCATTTTTGCAAGACCCAAAAGACATTGTTTCCTTTTAAACGTAATAAAAGATGTCACATTCCCAGCACATCCTCGATGCCTTCTCTTTCCCTTAGCTGTAAAATACAAGTATGCCAGTGTCATCGTATATGGGACAAATTTATATAGCTTCAGAATTCTTCTCAACCCCGACCATGAGCAATCAGGACCAATACCCAAGAGGAACTCTTCTTGTACTCACTGGCATGCAATCAGATCACACTTTTAGCACTTTGCACTGGATAGATGTTCACTCATGTCTTGACCTGGCTTACTGACACACTAACATTAGGTGTATATCCTAAAACAGTTAATGTTACAAGCTCAGGGTATAACAGAGTCTCAATAGCAATGTTTGTGCCTCTTCACAACAACATGAAACAAATAGTGACATTGTAGGGGCAATAAACTTCTATTTAAGTATGAATTAGAATTATGAAGGGTGACAATTTGAGATAACTAGAGATGACCTTTAGACAATCACATATCATCTTATACCATCCTTCTGAACATAGTGGCAAAAACAGACAAAACAAAGTATTAATGCTTGAGTATTTCATTAATACTCATTTAAATCTCATCTAAGTATTCATTCAAATTCTCACTCGATACTCATTTAAATCTTTTTAAATTAATAGACTTAAGTATCAAAACTGATATCCCAGAAAAAAAAGCAAAGCTAATTTGAGCACATACTTAATTGTACATATTGTATTGAGTATTATTGTTTGGCAGATAAGATTATTTCATCAGTGCCAAGCAGTGTTTAGATGGAAAATGTTAGTAATTTAATATTATAGAATTTGTATAGACACACATACAAAATAATATACATATATAGCATATATAAATATACATAATGAAAATTTTAAGACCCTCTACTTTACCATTCACTTCCAAAAGTTTGTCCCTTAAAGCTTGGTTATATTAGAATCCACCTCATTGTCAATAATAAATAATGTACTAAAACTAGTTATTTATATGAATGACATATTTCTAATTTGACACTTAGAGTCAGCCTGCTAAACTAGATAAATTTAATGTCCATTTGTAAAACTGTTTTGGGCTTGGATGAGAAGGCTGGAGTTCTGTGTCTATGTGTGAATACACTAACATCTATGTTAGAACTACTCTCTAAAACTCATTTTCTCACTATTGCAGGCAGTACATACATAATCCTGGTTCCAAAACAGCTAAAAAATCAGGCACTCTGTGTTCCTAGATTGTTAGAACACTCACTCCTCCAGAGATAAGAATCAAGGAGATACGGATTTTTAAGCTTCAGCTTACTTGGTAAATTGAGCAAGTATAAGATTGGCTATTTGAAGTATTTATATTTGGCTGCACACTATAAAATGATAAAAATCTATTTGCTTTGCGTCCCAAGATTCATTGTCTAGGAGTTGATTGTTTTTAATTAGAATGTCCAATAAGATATAGCAATCTTAGAGAAAAACTCACAGGTCATAATATTTTAAAGAGAAAGGATGCACATTTTTCCCTTATTTTTTCATCTAGTAATTTATACCATTTCTTATTCTTGAAAAACAGTGTTGCTCCACGTGCACAAGATTTCTGACACTAAATGTGTGAGGTTTTTTTCTCCCACCAGCAGTCCAATTCTTCAGACTCCAGCTGGATGTCCTAAGGTTTAATCCCGTTCACAAAATACCTGGAATCAGTGTTCAATTCCACAAGATAAATACTGCCTCAGTCTCACAGGACAAACAGCATGGTAGTCAGAGCTTTCTGTACTTCTGAAAAACAGGTTACAAACTAGGGGCTCCTTGTGACACCCATCTCAGCTTCAAGAATTGGCTAGAATGCTCACTGAACTCATTTACTACATTTATATGTCTCATTTATTGCAAAAGATGATTCATGCGAACAACAGCTGCAATAGATCCTTGGACAAGTGTGTGTACGGAAAAAAGGGGGTGTGGCTTCCACACCAGCTCCGAGGGAGTCACCTGCTGGCACTTTAATGTGCTGATCATCCTGGACTCTCGTCAGATTAGCTATTTGGGAATTTTTATGGAACTAAGTCTCTAGCCGCTACCTGCTCTTCTTGTGAGCAGATCTTTGGTCACCTGGTCTTGCAGCAGTTCAGCCTCACCCTGAAGCTGCGCAGCTCCCACCACTACTCAGAGCATAGACTCAAATTTGATCTAAAGGTGCCTCTTATGAATAATGAAAGACACTTTTATCATTAGGAAATTTCAAGGGTTTGAAGATCCATGTAGCAGAAACCTTTCACAAAGACCAAATACATTTTCTTAAATTATCGTTTAAAGTACAAACCAGGTAAATATACAGTTGGCCCTCTATGGCAGTGCATTCCACACCTATGGCTTTAAACAAATACAGATAAAAAATAATCTCTAAAATGAAAATTTTCATCAGTACTGAACATTCCAGAATTTTGTCTTGTCATGCTGTAAACAATAGAGTATAAAATGACTAACATGACATTTGAATTATATTAGGCATTATAAGTAGTTTGTAGAGATAATATTGTACATGGGAGGGTTGGCCTAGGTTATACATGAATACTCTGCCATCTTACAGAAGAGACTTGACCATGGAAGATTTGGGTATCTTAAAGGGCTCTGAAATGAACCCTCCATAAATATCAAGGGATAGCTGTGTTACCATTATGTAAATAATGTTTTGATTCATATTGCAAGGATAGTGTTTCATAGCTAAAGTAAATCTCAACATAGATCCTAATGTTTTGTAGTCATCGTGAACACTCTTTCCATATCTTATTTCAAAAATCTTCATAATGTTTATATTTAATGTTGTTGTCAAGTGTTCTCAATCAAATATAATGTATCTATTTATTTAATAAAATAAGCCATTGATACACTAATCCTTAGGAGAAAAACTTGTGGAAATTTATCACAAGGTGATGCATTGTGCTAATTTAAGAAAAGTCAAAGAAAATATGAGTGCGGTCCTTTAAATGTAAACATCATGTTCTATTATTAAATGATCAAACATCAAAAAATTCATACAATGAAGAGTAATTTCTCATGCGTATAATCCTAATACTCGGGAGGCTGAGGCAGTAGGATTGTTGCGAGTTTAACACCAGCCTGGGCTACAAAGTGAGCTCAAGCCCATCCTGAACCGTATAGCGAGACCCTGTCTCAAAAAGACAAAAAACTTTCATGCCAATATTCAACTTTATTCTCACATTTCATCATCATCCCTTCCCGGTTCTCCCCTCTCATTGGCAGATGTAGTCTTTTCCTTTCAAATGAACAGATCAAAACATTACTAGTTTCAAACTGTGTAATTTTGTTCAGTCTATCAATGCTGTAGTTTCCTAATGTAGTTCGTTTGATTTTTAGGAAACTGCCTCTCTCTGTTATGTATAGTTTTTGTGTTAAAGCAAAATCCAGAGTTTTCTAGCCAAAGCAATGACCACAGGAACCATATACATTCTCTCACTGTCTTAGCTACTTTCACTGAGTGCCCCTGCTCCTAGTATTGCACCATGAATCAAGTCTAGCATCATGCACTCTAGATCCAGCCACCTTTGAAAAAGCCCCACCTATGACAGCATGAGATTTTGAGGGATGTCTAGACATAAGCCATCCTGGTTCATCCCAGAGCAGATGCAGAACGCAAGCTGGGGCAACGACACACTGTGATTAGGGTTGGACTTTTGGGTAAGGGGTGTGACGAAGACAAAGAACACAGACTATTTACCACACAAGGACAGGCTGAGCAAACTCTCTCCCCTGAACTGGTGCTGCCCTTCACAGTCTCGCCTCACACACTCTTCCTGTTTTCATTAATTTTCTGAGCTGCTTGTAGTTTTTCAATAATATTTCTCTGATTTAATACAGCTACAGACTATTGCTTTCATCTGGAATCTTCTATGTTACAGACTTGCTTCTTTGACTTACCCGGTGTGAGTAACTTTTAAAACTAAAAAGACAGCACATTCAAGTGGAATAGGATTGATTTTTAAAGCTTATATTTAAACCAAGAATACAGAAATTAGCCAGTACATCATTCTACTGAAGCAACTGTGTGGAATATGTATAGGACAGGACACAAAAATTTCAATTCATGTTAACATTTCATTGTAGTATTGATGACCCACATTATAAAGTTATTCCTATCAAGATATATAAAAATTCCATCAAAAAGAATGTATATACACCTCAGAAGAAGAAAAATTTGTATAAATATTTTCATACTAAATTTAGTGAGATATCATGAGGTTAATACAGATTGCTTTTGGCCTCTACAATTACAAGTGGTCCTCAAAGTGCTGGCCATTGCCTTGCAGAGATTCATTAGTATGGTAAGCGCTTCTTGGGTGACCTTGGTCATTGAGATGGTGCACAATTTTTAATTTCTTCTCTAAGGGCCAGCAGTGTAGTGGGTTTTCTGTGATATACAACATCTCTAGGGTTCCCTATACAAAGGTGACTTGGTTACTTTTCTCTCGTTGCTGAGACAAAATACCCAACACCCAAAATGAAGGAAGGAAAGGTTTATTTAGCTTACAGTTTGTGGAAGTTTCAATCCATACTTGGCTGGCTCAGAGGCAGAGTCAGAGTGCTACAATTCATGGCAGCTGAGCACAGAAAAACAACCAGCAAAAGGGAGGAATGGCAGCAAGCAGCCTTTCTACCTCCCTTACATTGTAAACAGGCTGCCCCCACCCAGAGGGCGTGTAGCTCTCACACAGTCTCCATGCCCTCCTCTTCCACAGGCTCAGGATGCATACAAAGTACACACCTTGGCTTCCTGCTGAGTCACTCAGCCAAACCTCTAGACTCCCCAAGTTGACACATGTATAAACCATAACAAACGGTAAAACCATCTGTTGGAAAAACATCATATTATTAGTTTTTCTTTTCTTAGAATGTGTGAACTTTCTTATATATATATAATCTCAGTGATATGTATATATATATATAGCATCTAAAAAGAAAACCTTTGTATTTACCCCTGAAAAAAAATTTGTGTTAATGTGTGTATATAAAAATACCTACCTCTCAAATAGTTTACAGCTGTTCTTAGTATAACAATGTTTCAATTTGTACCATAAAATAAAATAACTATCAATAAGACATTTTGCAAAATGATAGACAAGAGAAAAGCAAAAAAGAAACTAATGCCTTATGAGTGCATGTTATAAGCCCGATATTATGCTAAGCATTGTATTAGTCAATTTTAATTACCACAGTGAAACATCTAAAACATGTTAACTGGAAAAGAAATTTCTTCCTTCAGGCATTTGGAGGCTGAAATCCAAGATCAGGCAGCCACATCAATTTGGCCATCAGTAAACCTTTCTATTCTGCAATATGTAGTGACCAACAGTGCTAAGTGTGAACATATGCCTAAAAAATGAGTTACAACTAAACAGAGAGACCAAGAACAATTCAATAGCTGAACTTGCATGGCCAGGGATATAGTTCAGTGGCATATGCACCTGCCTGGCAAATGCAAGGTCCTAAGTTTGATTCCTGGTACCAAAGAAAAAAATCCTTGCTATCATAACACCTCATGACTGACTTTTAAGAGTCCTAAGATTCCATAAGAATGACCTTAATCTCTGGCAAATGCCAATCCCTCCATGACCTCCAGGACTCCACATCTTATACTGTCCACATCAACTTCACATCAGCAAACTGAAAAAGAAGCTTCCACCACATAAACCCTCAGGGTATAAACCACATCCAAATCAGAGCAGCACTTGACATGCAGAATAACATCTACCCATAATAATGTATAATATAGTCTTATTATTATTATTATTATCCATTTAAAAATAGAGAAGAAAAAAATTCTAATCAAATAAGGTTTGATTTTCAAGATGATCTACATGGAAAGCATTGGAATGATAATCAGACCTGTTTATTCCAAAGTCACTGTATTTTTTGTCATATAAGAAATGATACAAGAATAGTAGATCATACACACACATATATACACATACGCTTGTATACAAACTATATATAAAGATAGATATTGACTTATTTGTATATATGTATCAAGATACATATATGCACAATATATTTCTACTTTTACAAACATATGTATATATGTACATACATATATACTCACTATTTTGATATAGGTATAAAGCATGTATATATACATATAAATAAATATATATGTTTATATGAATTCAATATTTGTATGCATTTTATATGTAATGAAATAATAAGATATATCTGTAAAGAATGACTTTAAATTTGGTCTTTTCCAAATTAGTGTTACTTTTTTATAAACAACATTAAACATGTTTTACTTATTTGGAATCAATACTTATTCCTATATGAAGAGTTAATATATTATTTCACACTCTCAGAGTTGTATTGGTAGCAATTGTTTGATATAAGAAAATGGTGCACTAGAATTATTGGCATACAGACATGTAAAAATAATTCACTTATACATTTATAACTTGGACATTTTACTATGCCAAGCAATTGCCACTAAAACGACTATGATTGTTAATCCTGATATGTCAACTTTGTTTCACTTGAGACAGAAAATTATTAAAGTATGCTCTTGAGTAGGCTGTGGAGTTTTGGCCTTAGTCCTGTATCTGTTTTTCTTTAATACTATTTCCCTGATTTGCTTCCAAGCAGCCAGGAACAAGCAGTTTTCTCTGCCATACCTTTCTGCAATGAGGTTTCTAACTTGGAAACTGCCAGCCATGTATTGAATCTCCTGAAACCATAAGTTAAACTCATCGGGTTACGTCTCAGCAAAGGGAAAGCTGAGCAATACAACTGACACCAGAAGTGGGGCCATTGCAATGACTGTAACTGACCACATAGTTTAGAAGCCTCTGGAACTTGTTTGCTGGAAAAGTTTGGAAAGATTTAGAGTTTTGGACAAGAACAGTACTGCTATGCAGTAAGTACAAAGCTGGCACAAATTTAGGAACAAGACACATAGTAATACGGACAGTAAAATTGAAGCTCAGGAACTTTCCGCTGAGTAAAGGGCTTTATTGGTATTTGGACTAGGGGTCATGTGTGTTATACTAGGGTAGAAATTTTGTGTACATTTAGTCCACATCCAAAGATAGCATCAAATAATGAATTTAAGACTAATTAATCTGGCAAAGGAATTTTAAGAGAGCCCAAAATTCAGGTTGTGGCATGGGTAGTGCTGGTGGTTTTCCACATGATTTGTAATGGAAATTGAGGGGAAATTGCAGATGAGAGCAATTTGAATACTTAAATTTTGGCTCTGAAGCAAGCAGGTGTAAAGTGGCAGCCAAAAAATGTGTGGTTACTAAAGAGATTATTACTACCCTAAAGAAACCATGTACTTTGAACATGGATGGATAGAAATGCATCTCAGGAATCAGCAGGGCACCACCTGTTGTAATTTGGGGTTTTATAAGGGGAACGATATAATACAGAACACATATTTTATAAGATTATTTTTATTAGTCACCTCAAGAATCATATACAAACAGAGTACAGGAAATCCATTCACACACTAAAGACCAAAGAATCCAGCTGAGGTACTAGATGCCACAAGAATGTCCTGCATGGGTCCAGCTGAAGACTTAGAGCCCATATAAATGCCTCCCATGAGTTCAACTGGAGCCCTAGAGCCCACGACAATGTCTCATGCAGGCCTGTTTCATGGATCTGCACTGGGAAAGTCAAAAGATCAGTGGTGAAAGCTAGAAAATCTGTGCCAGTGGGATGAAGGATCTGTGCTAGCAGGCTGAGGGATATGAACTGGAGCCAGAAAGCAAAGTAAGAACCAGCACTTCCCCAAAATGTACCACAGCCATCCTCAGCAACAGTGAGATCCTGAGCTCTTCTGACAGTGAGGGAACCTGAAAGTCAATGTGACAAGCTTCTCTAGGAGACTGAGCAGTGCACCATCTTCCCCAGTGGGTCCAGGAAGCAATGCTCAAAGTGAGGACCAGAGTGAACCAAAGTGAACCAAACCCATTCTCACCAACAACAAGGTCTGAAGCTCCTCAGATGATAACACCTGAGTTCATCAGGAAAGCCAGCACGGTAAGTTCCTCCAGCAAAATCAACAGGTCCTTACAGCTTCTATCAGCTCCCAACAGCCTCTCTTCTTCTCCTATCCTGCCTCTTATGCTGCCCACAACAATTCTCAGGTGGGCCTCTCACACCCAGCACCACACTGTTTCAGTTCAGCTGGGTATTACAAGCTGATCACCAGTTGTCAATCCACTACACCGCCCACTACAGACTCAAGAGTGCAAAAGTATAAAACATTCTTTTGAGAAGAGTACCTGATATGCCCTCTCAATCATATGGAAATGATTCCCTGTGATTCATTTTAGTTTGCTGAGCCTTCTAGACACTCAGATGCTGCTGAGGGCATGGTCCATGGGGTTCTGGCTCCTGCTGTAACTGGAAGGTGATTTTAGCATGGCGCCTGAGACACTGATTTACCATAACAGCATACAGAATGCAAGAGCAGTGGGGTCATATTTCCTATCACCTGTTAAGTCAATTTCTCTCTGGTTATACTCCTGACATAGTTACCATTCTCTAAAACTGGTGTGGAAGTGAATCAGATGAGCTAATCATAGATAAAATTTTAAAAAATTATTTTCCTGTAACATTTGAGAAGATTCTAGAAAGCTCCATTTCAATCTGGTGTTTCCATTTTTGCTATCTAACAACAATTTGATAAAATTATATGTTACTCATCTAGAAGTTTTATTAGTCATGACCATCCTTAAAGATGGTGAAACAGAAACAGCTATTCCCTGGAGATTAAGTTACCATAGATGTCAATGTACTCATAAAAATAGGTTTAATAGATTTGCTAGATCAAGTTAATACTGAACAAATAAACAGGCATTCAATCAAATTTATCAAATTGATTTTTTAGCAAGAAATATTTTCAGGAAATTTCATACCGATGCACTACATAGATGCTAACTATTAGCAAAGGTTGAATTTCATTTGGTTCTTGTTACAGAGCAGTATTTGCTCCTAGCTTAAGAAAGATCTTACACATTCCAGAAAACTTTTATGTTATAAAACAATTGTGGGGTATTTTTAGAAAGCATAAAAAAGTCAGTACATACTCGGAAAATATTAGTGTAATATATGTTAAAATATTAATGAAAATATAAAATAGGTCTGTCTGCTTAAATTAGTTGATTTAACTAATAATAAAATAGACAAACATAATTAGTCCACTTCAATCATTACTAATTTCCCAATTATTCAGGAAAAAGTCGACCATTGCAATAAGTAAAGCACAGATATTTTATTGCCCCCTTCCAATTTTATTTCTAAGTCAAGAATGTAAACTACTTAAATTTCAATCACTGAAATAATCAGAGGGAGTCTTGGAAAGCAGGTGCCAAATGAAAATAAATGTATTGGAAATACAGTTTGCACAGTGAAAATCACCTATTTGAAATGAAAATTTCACCTGAAATGTCCTTTCTCTCTACCTTCCCAAACACGTGATATGCAGCACTGCAAGGCCTTTGTACTCGGAACTTAATCTAAATTATGCTTTTACTCTGGTTCTGTCACCAGGGAAGGTATGGGGTCATGGGAAGTTGCTGACAGCTGCTTGACCCTCTTCCCCATTCCACCCTTAGTAAAAAAGGAGCCTTCAGGGATTCTTTGTCAACATTTTAAATCTAGCAATCTTTACAGAATTCTCTGGCCTTACACAAAGTCAACACAGTTTGCCAATCTCATGACAGAATAAAGATTAG
Source organism: Dinomys branickii (assembly GCA_004027595.1). Taxonomy (NCBI): domain Eukaryota; kingdom Metazoa; phylum Chordata; class Mammalia; order Rodentia; family Dinomyidae; genus Dinomys; species Dinomys branickii. Next base: position 112,846 of record PVLD010002447.1, on the reverse strand, counting down.
TAGGAAAACCATACTATTTGATATTTAATTTTGTTGCCTTTTATATATAAACATGGTTGTCTGAATTAAAAATATTAATTTCAGTCATGGAGTCCTGGAGTGTAGGACAGAGAACTGGACATCCCATGAATAAAAATGTAATGCTAATGAATATGTAGTATCTTCAGCCAAACTCTTCACCAGAGACACATCATTTATAATCCCCAGTTCTTCAGTTAATACACAATTATAATTAAAGCATGCACATTTCATTTGCACTGCCAGTGCACTTTGCTTGATAATGTGTGGTTTTATCCTGTTTTTCTCAAGTATATCAAGTTTTTCAATACCAATTTTGCTTTAGTGGGATGGTATGTGCTTTCACAAAGAAATGTTCTTTGATAGTAACAGAACCCATAAAATACTTTAAAAAAATTAATGAAGGCATTTGCTGGGCACAGGCTGTTTCATGAGAATGTACCTAGTTTATTTTACAATGGTAAAATTGCTGAGACTGAGAGAGCATTCTGATTGAATCATGAATATTCCAAAGGGGTAGATTAATCTGTGTGAACTACAGAACTCTGCTGAAACTGCTGTTTAACATTCTAAAGTGGGAATTCATCTTCTTACAACACAAAAGAGCTTCCTATAATAAAGATTTTTTTATAATAGCAATAAGGCAGCTCAGTGGCGTGTGGTTTTCATGAAATAATCACACTTCTGAGGGATTAGACCTTCTGCCTTGTGCTGTACAATCCCCTCAAGTCTGTGATGACGTACACACCGCCTCCTCTGCAAAGCTCCAGTCCTAATTGAACCATTCTGGAAATGTCTGTCTGCCCAGCTATATATTACAAATAAGCTAAGAGATCGATAGTTGAGTATTAGTGCTTTATCATTTCACAGTATCTTTTATGTTTCGTAGAAATTATTATAGCTTTGTCCTGCCTCTCAGATATTAAAAACACTTTGCAGTTAGATTAAGGAAACCTGGAAGCTTAGCAACATGAACTTTATACTTGTTGCAGTTTAGCTAATAATTATGCAAGTCACTCCATTATTAATCTACATTGCTTTTTTAATGAAGCGCTCACTAAGAATTCATGCATAAATATGGATATTGTACTGCAAAATTAAACCAAAATATAAGCTAATATTAAAATGTATTCTTTCAAACTCTCACATATTATTACATGGGAAATTTCCCCTTTATTTGTAGTTCATTCCAAGCTATAATATAAAAACACCTAATTATATTTTCCAGTTATCTCCTAATGCTAATATTTTTGCTTCTTCTTAGCAAAGAAAATTATATTCTTTTATTTATTTCATCTGTTTTAGTGTTTAGACAGAATATTAAGGAAAGATATGGTTGGGACCATAAATGTCAGCTGTAAGAAGGTTTTGATTTATTTAACACTTTTCTAGAACTGTGCCAAATGATTAAGCTTTCTGGGCATAATTCTATATTTTTGACATTATGGAGTACATTTTTTAAAGTTGCTTTGAAATGTTGCATAATGGAAAATTCCACTCTAAGTAATGTAGCATTCCCTGAGTTGTAGAAAATATGTGACTATTTATTTTTAAAATAATGCTATTTTTAACCACAGAACACTTGTAAAAGATGAACAGACCATGTTAAGATAATGGTACAGTTAAGTGAAGTTTGACTTCACATCCACAGTTAGGATTTTTTTCTAAATTTTCTGGGCAAGAAATCTAATGGCCTATCATATGATATATTAACAAAACGTTATGGGGCAAAATTCAGTTAATAACTTCCCTTTGCCTACAACAGCAGAAATAATTCCAGTGAATTTTCTAACCAATTTTTTTCCTAAAATCATTGAAATTGCTGCAGTGAATAACTTTGGCAACGGTAGTTATGGGGTCAGATTCCAATACAATAGACAGAATTGAGCCTTGCTTTTATTATGAACTTGGCAACAGTGTTTTCTCACACTTTGGTGTTCTCATAGGTGATTTGAATGCAGATTCTGACTCAGTAGTTGGAAGGTGAAGCTTGAGAGTGTGCATTTCTCCCAGCGGAGAGCAATATTTCTGGGTCAGTGACAGCCTTCCTGAAGCCGTATGCTAGAATCTCGCATCATTCTATAGGTTTGCTTTGCACTGTTACACAGATTGCGTACAAATTTTGGTTGTTGTTGTGGATTGAACTATGTTCCTCCAAAATGCGTATGTTAAACTTTCAATCCCAGTGTATTGTTTATAGAGATGGAGTGTTTATTGTGGTAATTAAACCTAAGCAAGGTCATAACAGTGGAGTTCTCAACTAGGGTCCTTATTAGAAGAGATATCAGAGTGCTCATTCTCTTTGTCTCCAACACTGAGGACACAGGGAGAAGACACTATTTGAAACTCAGGTGTGGATCCTTCACCAGAATCCTTACCAGTCAACACCTTGATCTTAGGCTTCCCAGACACAAGAGAAAATACAGTTCTGTTGTTTCATCCCCGCAGCATAAATCTTGCTATGGTAGACCAAGAAAAACACAGGTTTTATTGGTCTTGTTCTGTGTTCTTCACTCCCACATGTCATCTGATACCTATATAAGCTAAGAAGATAGACATAGCCAGAAGTAAGCTCTCCACCACTGCTTTAAACCCTGCCTTGATTATGTTGTATGTTAATCTTGATTGCACAGAGCAAGAAGCATAACAGACCTCTCATTTTACTGAAGAGTGCACTCCATTTCCCTTACTTATTACAATATCCCTGTTAACAAGTTAAGATGTTTTATTAAAGCCCTAGAGTAAGGATTCCTGGCAGATTAGTCAAAAAGTTCCTTGTGCTTGGTCTCAGGGCCACAGTATCTGCCATGTTCTCCCACACCCTCTTTCCACCAAGGACAGCAATACACAGAGAAAAGTTGTCCTAGTATTTTCACCTCTTGAAATATGGAGCCAATCATGCTAGCCACTGCCAATCACTGAGCCCCCACCTTTTCCTACTCATGGACCAGGTCACCAGTTGGCAATTGTCAAATAAATAAATTATGGTCCCTCCTCAGAGCAGAGTGCAAAGATCTACTAAATACCATGACAATGAAGACTATCTCAGGAGTTATAAAGATATAAAATGACCATTGGAACAAACTCATTTTATGAAACAAAGAATTGCTGAAGTTACCAATGATGCTATATCCAAACTGATTATTTTGTGCTACATATCAAAGGTGAGTTCAAGGGATACTAAATGTATCAATATTTGACTATTACCAAATATGAAAATGAACAGATACCAAAGTCTAATTCAAAACACTACTTTTGCATTATGGGAAGATTTGCTGTTGTTTTCAGTCACGGAGTGTTTTATTCATTTTTTAAAATTCTATTTTCAGAAAGTTGCAGAAACAGCTTTACAAAAAACATATGCACAATGCACAAAACAGACAAATTAAAACAGGGCTATTGAGGGAATCTCTGCTAACCACAGGGATGTACTGGCCTCCACTTTGGCAGGATTTATCAATAGCAGTTCCTAACTCTAAACAAAAGGATTTGAATGGTATTCTCAATGATGAATATTGGAATTATTTGTGTATGAATAATTCTGGCAGTACTCTAGAAACAATAACAGTATGAGCTTCTCCAACCCTCCACTGATCTATCTTTTTCCAAATATTAAATCTAAGTTTTTTAAGGGTGCAAAGAAAGATTGTCTCATATTTTCCTTTATTTGAATTTCTTTCAACCTAAGCTTCAAATATAAAACTTTTAAAAGCACATGAAATATGAATCCTTTCATTTCAGTAAGGATTTATATATCATTCTGTAAAGTCCATACCAAAGGAAAGGGTTAAAAAATGCAAAATGCATATTTTAATGAGTTTTTAAAGAATAAAATCTTCATTTTTCCTTCAGTTTCAGTATTTTGCTGAGATTGGGGCAGATGCCCACTTCCTGCAGAGAATTGCAGAACTGGAACACACAGCTGCCATTTTTGACTTGGTGCCATGTCCAGAAATATTACATCCCTCGAGGCAGAGATTAGAATTCTGATCCACCTTCCAACCACACTCACCCCATTGGATACTTTTCCCAAGTTTTACTCACACTCAGTATCCAGTCCCCTCTTTAGAGAATCAAATTTTGTGTAGATAGAAAATTTGCTCTTGATAGAGAGAGTTATTCTTTGATACTGTTTAACTTTTGCCTGATCTAATTAATGTAAACTGATTTATCCTACAGTGAAAAGAGTCAGTGCAAAAGGTTTTTAAATTTATCTCTGTGACTTTGAATACAAACTGAACAGCTGCTTTACACTGTAAGGAATTTGGCTTTTGGCCAAATGTTTAAGGACGTGTTTTGAGGATTAGTTTTGTAGTTATCAACTTCTCTGATTTTATAAACATGAGATGATGATTTACCATTATGGAATCGAGTATGCATTGTCATTGTTGAACAAATCATCTGTGAAATTTGATATTTCCAACAAAGCAGTTTTGAAGTATAATCCTCTCTTTCTAAACTAGATTCATCTCTGAAAACAAACTGCAGTACTATGTCAAGCTCTACATAGAGAACTTTTTCTCTTAAAAATCTTTTTGGAGTATATTTTTAAATTTGTAGGTGTTCATAAAAGCTATATAGCATCTCAGAAGTTGTAATGTTAAGTGAAATAGTCACACACAAACTTATATACTGAATGGTTTCTCTTACACAAAAGATACTAGGAAGTAGGGCGGTAGATCTTCAAATGGGAAAGGTGTCTGGAGATGGAGGGAGTGAGAAGGAAAGAACAAGAGAGAGTGGAAAAACAATCAAGATGCATTCTATACCTGTGCCTAGTGCCCATAGTCATTATGTAATATAAACATATACAAATTAAAAGATAAAAACTGAAAAAACGGGAACTGAAATATGAAAAGGATATTCACATAGGTTCATGCACATAAAATAATGCAATATATTTTACTTGGAACACAACATGTGAAAAGGAAAAGTTTGTTTGACGAAAAAAATTGTTTACCAAAATACTCTTCCTTTCTTTATAGTATTTTCAGTTGATGTTTATGCTTTTTATTTTGATGCTTAACAGCTGGGCTATGCAAATGAAACATAGCTAAAAGGCCTATTTGGCTTTTTGTATTCAGGACATGCCAAGATTATGCTCCTGGGAGGCTGCAGCTTTGCTCTGGAGAATGTGGGGTGTTATAGTCTCGTGGTGGTTGTTCCCACCTCAGCTGTGATTAGCTGGCATGCATGGCAGTGCAGAACGCTGCTGTTTGCTTGTATTCCCAGACCAGAAGAATAACCCTAATAACACCGCTGCAAACAGCACTCCTGTAATTATTTACCAGGCTCTCTAGCCTTGCCTGTCCCATTATGTGAGTTACCAGAGGATGTGGCTTTCTTTTGTCTGATTTAATACCCTTCTGCAAAGTAAGAGAAACACCACAGTCCTCTTTTACCTGTTATTATCAGATCTGTAAGATTCATATTGCAAAGGTAATTCATTTGATCAGCCTGGTCATAATAAAACTGAAATATATTTTGATACTGTGAAAGAACAAGATTAAATGCCATGACGAGGTTGGAAGCTGATGACCATGCACTTACCTTGGCGTTTGTCTTGGTTACTTTTTTCTTGTTGCTGAGACAAAATACCCAAAGCCGAAAATGAAAGAAGGAAAGGTTTATTCAGCTTACAGTTTTTGGAGGCTTCAGTCCATACTTGACTGGTTCTGAGACAGAGTGGCACATGGCAGAGGGCAACAGTTCATGGCAGCAGTACACAGTAAAGCAACATGCTCAAGAAGGGAGGAATAGGAGCAGGAATGGCAGGAGGAATGGCAGCACACAGCCTCTTTCTCTCCCTTGCATGTACAAACTATTTGCCCTAGGGCGGGTATAGCTCCCACACCCATAATGCCAGCATTGGATCATAGATCAGTCATAAACTCTAACAGCCACCCCATAACTGCATGAGGATTTGGGGGGACATGTAGACGCAAACCAGAACAGCACTGAAGCACATCTTCTAAAACTGCAAGGTGACAGGGGAACGAAGCTGAAGTGAGCACCAAGTGAACTTCAGGACCTATGTGCACCTTGATCTGCAAGGTACATAGGTGTGATCAGAAAAATGAACTAGAAAATATGGAAGCCAAAGGCCTCAGAAATTGACATTATGAGAACACTGAGGGTGGTCACATGAGCTAAAATGGGAAACAAGTAATTTACCAAAGATGCCTACGTTTTTACTTACAATCATGCAACATTTATTAAGAGCTTGTACTCCAGGCTCAAAGTCAGGTGTTCTGTATATGCACATGCAGTCCTTGTGTGTGTTTCATTCTTAACACCAAAGGGCTCAACTACAGACAGAGCAAATACCCAGGGACTAGTTGTCAGACGATGGAATTCAATGCTTTGTTAGCAACATGAGGAAATAGTTTTTGCACCCAAGAAATTAAAAACATGCAGTACTTATGCATGAATCCTGTAAGAGAAGAAGGGACTATGAATAGCTTCAGAATTGAAGCTGCTTAGTTGTTTCATCAGAAAACATGAGAGAAGATAAACAGATGTAAAGAGGCACTAGGCTGAAACTGCTGGGATGGGGGTTTGCTAGTGAACTCTCCTGGAGAAGCAGGAATGACTCCAGGGAAGGTTATGTCAGCATTGGTTGGGGCGAGCTGGTGAAGAGACTTGAATATAAAATAGGGAATGGGGGCTTTATTCTGTAAATTCTTTGGAAACCAGGGAAGTTTGCAATAAGGCGAGTCATATATCCAAGTTTCTATTTTAGGCAAATAATTGCATAGTTGCATCACTGAATGGATAAAAGAACATCAAAGGTAGTCAATACTTAGCAAGAAGAAAACATCAGTTCCTGAGCTACGCAATGGCTGTACAGGGGAAGAGAACGTAATGAATTTGAATATTACCCGGGGTTAATTTAAAGCACCACTTGTCGAGAGTGATAGCCTTAAAATAATTTGGCAACTGTTTAGGAAACACTAAATCCTATCTTTATTTATTGATAGCCCTGTAAAACACTTAGTAGGTGCCTGGTATCACTCTGAACTACCCTGTAAAGACTAACTCATTTAATTCTCATACAGAAACATTACCACGTAGACAATCTTGCCAGCCTCATCTTGCGGATGGGAACATGTTGCCTACCCGGGATTGCAACGCTGAGAGGAGAAGCAGTTGGAATGGGAACAAACAGACCTTACACTACCGGGCCCCCAAATTCCCCAAAGAATTGCTTTGGCCCAGGGGACTGTCAGTTCTCAGTTGCATATTAATTCACCCGAATATTCTTAAAGATTAAGAAAAAGACTTAGTCCCTTATTACGAGCATTTTCTAAACATTTCTTCACAGATATTTTTCTTTCTAAAATCCCAAATAATTAATGTGCCATGGAACTCAATTTAGGAACGATGGACAGAACAAATCATGTAGAATGGAATTAGTAGATGTTGATAACCAAAATCCATTTAATTACCCTATTTTAAATTGTTTTATCATAGTTGTTTATTGTTAATAAAGTTATAGATTTACAAAGGTATATTTGACTATAGTGGCATCTTCTAGTTTGTTCTTATAATATAAAAAGTAAGGACTGCTTCATTCTGAACTAAGAAAATCAGGTGAAACAGAAAACCCTGAAAAGAAAAACAACAGAAGATTTTTTTTTATATGTAAGCCGTCAATCAAACAAAAGTTTATAAGAACTCCCACAATTTCCAAATTTGCACTAGGACCTGCCCCTCACCCTCTTTCATTATTCCCAGTTTCCCTTCTCACTCTTATCTGCTACAGCGTCCTTCTGAACTGGGAGGTTTAAATTAGGAGGAAGGAGTAGATGAAGCCAGAAGGACTAGGTAGTGGTTTGATTTTTATATAGAATTTAAAGTTTAAAATTGCAGTCTAGTATTACATATTTGTCCTATTTCTTCTCAGGAGTCCTCTGAGATAGGTATAATTATTAGCTCCATATCACATAGAAGGGAACAAAGAGAGGTAAGTGGCCATGATTTGGTAGTAACAGTCATTAGCATTTACACCCTTATCATAATTTCAGCATTGTACTAAATTCTTCACACTCATAAACATCTGCTATTTTTGTAAGAAATTTACGAACGAGGGCCTGTTGAAATCCGCATGTAAAGATGGATACACAGTATTGAGATTTCTGAGTTTGCTGATTTTCCCAGTATAATACAACTTGCAACAATGGAATGATGTGTCTGATCCAAGCACCTGATACCACAATGCATACCACTTAACCCATTCAACAAGTACTGCCACTCTGCATTAACTGCTGTGTGTAACATTCAAGGAGAGGACAGAGCACTACAAAGAGGCATGTGGAAGCCTTCAACACAGCGCTAGCAGAGTTCAGTACTTGTCCACTTACTGTCAGTCTCTTCTGCTAGGCTGTTGGCTAGGGTATTGGCTCGAGAGAAGATACTGTGTGATCTTACCATTGTATTGTTTGACCCCCTTGCAAAATTCCTGGTATGTTGAAGACTCCATGAATGATTCTCAATGATCAATGAATGATGGAAAGAAGACATGACCAGCAACAGGTTTTAGCTGTAAAGAAGGGTTTTAGTCTAATTCTAGTACATCAGCCTCCAGGGTGTTGTAGGCACCTGAGGAGCTGTTTCTTTCATCTCAGCTCTGCTCCATTGTGTCTGTGCCCTACAGTCGGCCTGCTGCCTAGTTTCCACAGTGCTAGGCGAAATTCCTGCCAAAACAGAGGCTTTGGGCTTTCCCATGTCTCCCTCAGCATGCCTGGGCCACAGAGCAGGTGGATTTCCCACCCAGAGTCATACACTGTGTTATCATATTTGACTACAGCAACTCTCTGTGGCTGACAGTGTATTTTTACTGGTGTTTAGAACTCAAGGAAGAGATTTTCAGTAAATTATACTTCTAAAAGCTCTGCAAGTTTCCCATGGAGGAAATCTCATTATCTAGGAACTCCATTACATACCTTGGGCTGAACCCATCAGGCCTCCCTTCCACAACTAATAACTCAGTGAAGAGACACAGGAACTGAACATTACCTGCAGCAGGAGGAGCTCGCCGCACAAGTACACATGGACCAAACTTGCTAGGTTGTGGTTCGTACTTACTGATATGGAAATGATTTGACTCTGAGTGGGGAAGTAAGGAAGCTACCAGGGAAGCAAGGCAGAGTAGCACTGCATTTGCACAAATGTCACAGGATCATGTGTTCAGGGCACCAGACCACGGTACTGACTCTGAAACTAGAGCATCATTTCTATTGTGTGCCCGCCGTTTCCTAACTCTGTGATCTTGGTTAAGTTACTAACCTCTAAGAGCCTAAGTTCCTTCATCTGTAAAAAGAGAAAGTATTAGCACATATCACCGAGGGAAACTGAGAAGACTGGGTGAGTTACCAAATGTGTATTGAACTAGCCAGGCCATAGAGACTGCTAAGGTACTGCCTCTAGCAGTGCCAGTGTGCATAATATTGCACAAAGCGGTGGGGAAAACATAGAAACGCTGGATTAAAATACTGAGCCTTTCATCTCCTGCTGTTCAAGTAGAAAATGAGAAATTTGTACAAAAAAGTTGTGTAGAGGCCTCATGGACAGTTTTCACCCAGGCAAAGATGTGAAGTGACCTGATTTGCTTCCTCCTGACTGAGTAGCTCTAACAAGCTTGATCAGCTTTCCCATCCCTTCCCCACTGCTTTTTGGTAGAAGTGTGTGTGTGTGTGTGTGTGTGTGTGTGTGTGTGTGTGTTTGGTTTCTTTGGTTTTTTGGTTTTTTTTTTTTTTTTTTTTTTTTTTTTTTTTTTTTTTTTTTTTTTTTTTTTTTTTTTTTTTTTTTTTTTTTTAGTTTGGTTTGGTTTTGTAAAGTCGTCTCCCTTAACTGCTTTAACATTTAACAGTCACCAGGAGAAGCTGTTCCACCATAATGTCTTCTGAGTTAGTGGACTAGAACAAATTCAGCCCGATCAATCGTATGACATCAGGTAGCGCAGTGAATGCAATTTGTTGAGGAATTTGTTTTTGCATTTGCTAGTAGAAGCCAAGTGTTCAGCCCTTTTGCAGCTCTCCACTGTACCTTATCAGGAGCACGCTAGCTCGGGGGCACCCGTGCCACTGATCAGTCAGAGGGAAACCGCACAGCTGTGTTTTTGACAGCTAGAGCAGGGCTGACGTCCATCAACAAATATTCTGGATACCTTGCAGTTCTCCTTAGCTAGACGGGGGCAGCAATGCTCTGGTGGTTTGGGAGAGAGAATTCCTCTATGGCAGCCATGTTGTCTGGGTGTTGGAGGGGTGGGTGTCACGCACTGGGATGTGTTTACGTTTACCTGTTGTTCTTCTGCTCTTTGCTATCATTCTTATGACAATACCAACTAAGAAATAAGGAAAGATAAAAGTGATGGGCTTTTAGTAAGTAAAAGTATGAACAACACTACATTTCTTGAAAAACACAAAGCTAAACAAAAGCTTTCTTCAGTAGAGAAAAAGAGCCCCTTGGAATGTGTTGCATTTTTTCCCGGAGGTTATTTTATATATATTTCAGTCTAAAGGTTTCCTGTGCTGTGAAGAAAAGCAGTTCTTCCTCAGTGTATTCTAGCTGAGCACTTCACTTTCATCGTCTTGTCTGCTTTGAATATTGCCTTATTATTCAGGAACACCAGGGACACTCTGTCTGATGTTAAACACGCCTTTTAGTATGATGTGCCACTGTATCTGAATACAAAGTTACTAAAACATAGACCTTCATGGCATTGTTGGCAATAAATGCAACTGAATCCCCAAATCATGTGGACCTGACCAACAGTGGTCTCTTACAAAGACAGAAAGAGAAACAGGCGTCTGCTTTTCAAATGTGATTTTAAAGGATGTTATGTATAGTTGAACTGGAAAACACAGAGCATTTCACATACCCAGAAATGTCCACAAAAATAGAAGGAGCTTGCTTTGTGTTAACCTTTTACAATATCTCTGCATGAAAACAGGGAGATCTTTTCTCTTAACCATTTCTTAGTTAATGATGCTTTAAAGTATTTACTCCTTTCATTTAATGAGTTCAGTTACAGAGATGTGAACTTAACCCTCTGAAATAAGATCTGTAACAGAATCATAAAACATTTAGAAATTTACTAAACCCTTTTGAAAAACTATAGGTTAGAACATGAAGAGCCTATTTGGTGATTTTATGTGCATTATTTCACCTTCACTTAAGAAGGAATAGTATTGGAATAACTACACATCTCAGTCGCACCTTACTCTCAACTGGAAACAGTTGCCAGTATTAGATATGGGAAAACTTTGAGATCCCAAGACTGATGTACATTTGGCAGGTGATAAATTCAAGTTGAAGAGGGTGACATGATTGAACCAAATGACATAATGCAGGAAGAATACCAGAGCTAACTCAGACTCCAATGTTTCTTCATCACACATGTCAAGGGATCAACAATGTCAGATGATAAAGATTGAAATGTGTGACACAAGCATGACACCCCAACTGTTTTCTCAAGAGGATTGATCTCAAGTCCAATAACTCATACCTGTATCTGTTCCGGAAATGATACACAAAACATGCTCATTTTATCTGTGGCAACCATGGCTGTAGATGCAAAACACTTCCATCTCCATATGCCAAATTTCTTGTTCCTTCCTCCATTTTTCTCCCTGTGTGATATTGATTGGCTATGTAGGGTATTTTGAAATGGAAGAAGCAAGCAGTTAAACAAGTTAATTTGCCTTGCTGCTCAATTGACTTGGCCCCAGTACTTCAGGAAACTACCATCAATAACGTTAAAATCACTAATTGTAAACAGACCAAATAAACCATAAGAAGACAACAATAGCAATGAGCAGAGAGCAGCTGAAAGAAATGAGGAGCTGGCATGAAATAACTGTTGCAGCCCGGGGGGAATCACAAAGGGGCCTAGGATGACGGGGACATTTGATTTGTATTAGTGATGTTGCTATTATTTTCTTTAGTCATATGGCAATGATTTTACGATAGACATTACCTTCGCATTCTTTTCGTACACAGATTCTAATAGGATATTTTAGACAATTAAGGACATTATTAAGAACATGCAATTCACCAACGAATAGTGATAAATACTATTAAAGTCAAACATTTTATCCCGCTCAATGGTGGTTATTGTCCTTATTAGTTTAAAACAGTAAAATGCTTGTTTTGTATGTAGGATAAATCCAACTTCAGTGTCGTTATTTTTTACAAAGAATCAGAATTGACTAATACATTCAAGAAACAAAAAGGTTTGCTTCTACAGTTTTATGGTTCACTAAATTTGGGGAGGTAATGGGATACTTTATAAAGAGCATATGTGTTAAAATTTTATAGAACTGGGTCCAAATCCTCCTTGGTAGCAATGTTGAAATCTTTGTATAACCTATGCTAAATTATTTAACCTCTCTAGTAGTAAAATTCCTTAATTTCAACATAAAGAAACAACAATATCTACCTAATTTTTCTTAGAATAATTGTGGGGATTAAATTAGATAACGCCTAAAACAGCAAGCAGCCATAAACAGAGTACCTACCATGTAATCTTTTGGGTTTTGTTCTTATAAAAAATATAGTCCTTGTACTTATTTAACGAGTCTGTAATCTTTAATAAACTTTGGTTCCCATTAAATATGTCATAGATTAAAGGGAATATGATCCAGTTTCTGAATATCACTGTTGAGAAACACTAGATCCAGAGAGTTTGTGTGATTTATTACAGAGAGTCAGGAAGAAAGATGGAAAAAAGGGAAGGAGAAAGAGGTGGAAGAAAGGAGGAAGGGAAGCATCAGCTACAAAAGCTGACCTTGTACAGCCCTTAAAATATGCCAAATACTCTTCTAAAGAGTTTACACATGTCACCTTCTGTATATTAAAAAGAAATATGGGACGTGGGTCTTCATTTTCAGGGTAAGGAAAGTGAGGCTGATAAATGGCTAGTGCTATAGCTGAGGTGGGGTCAGGCTGAAGCAAGAAAGGTAGGTTTTAGCTGCAGACATTGTATAACCCAATACTGGGCAACACACCTTCTGTAAGTAAGTGACAAAGTTGGGTCTGTATGCATGGACTTCATTTTACTACCCAATAAAGCTCCGGAATTTACTTAACCCCACACATGCACACAGATACACACACATATGCATTGCTTGATATGTACAAGAACACAATTTGCTGCTCTAAGCAGCCTTTAATATACAACTATGTTTATGTTTATTCTCCACTTCAGAAGAAAGAAAAATATGAAAGAATCCTCAGAAAAAAATAAAAACTAATAAATATGTATGAAAAAGGGACCCTATAAAAAATGATGAAAGCCTACTTTCTACCAGACAGAAAAGAAAAAGGAACAAAATTAACCACCTGTGCATATTGAAACTAAAGATAAAATTGTGCCAGGAAACAAAAATAGTAGGGTCCTGGAAAAAAGAAAATACTTGCTTTATTTGCTGGCCTACGAGAAGATGTGTGAAGAAAATATAGCCCAACCTGAAAATACTTTCCAAAAACAATCAAATCCTCAAACATGTGGCAAACTATTTGTAGATAAGAAATAGTGCAAATTTCTAAACATAAATTCCAGAAATATTTTGCAAGGCCTCTCAAGCAAAAGATAATATGAGATGTTTCAAGTAATATTCAAAGGAGTTGTCGAGAGCAAAATCAGAACTACTCTATATTTAAAGTCCCAAAGATGTGTCCCTTTTTGAAAACAAGTACACAAAAGAGTTAGCATTAAAATAAATGCATTACATAAATTTGTTAACGTTTAAACTCCCCAATATCATTGAAATAAGTTAAACTGCAAAGTGAAATGTGGAAAATACATTGAATCTCACTTTTGTGATAGATCAGATTCACCTGGGATGCTTAAAAGATTCTCAGGGCCCCTGGTGTAGGATCATTTTAGGAAGTCAAACACTTGCCACATAGTATTGTCAAGAATTGGTTCTCTATAGGTTTCTTGTATTTCTGGCCATGTGTGAGCAGAGCAGCCAGGTCTCTTTTTCATAACATTCTTTCAAGATCACTGACAATCTTAGGAGATAGAAGTACTTTGTCCCTCTGTAGCAAAGGGTGTGTTTGTTTACTTCCTAGTATAATAATAAAAATACTGTATCATCCTCTGAGGCAAAGCTTAGGCAAGTTACTTATAGAATATTTGTGTTTCCTCAGCTTGGGATGCAGATCTACTGAATGCAAATTACCTCTTTGAGTCATTTTGTATTTGGATGTATTTGATGATCAAGAGAAACAGATGGAAATACTCTTGCTGCTTATTTCTGTGAATGTAATAAAGTTCTTTATATCTGAGGCAAGAATCTTCTATCTCTCTCTGCATCCATGAAAGCATAAGAGACTGACTCACTAGTTGGAGTAGGGTGAAGTTTCAGACATAATACGGTTTTAACTTTGGGTCTGGAATGTTTTAAACATAAGCAGAAGTCAACACAATAATGTAATTGCCCTGGATGCTGTGAGCCACATCAGCAATAATCAAGTCACAAACAGTCTTTTTTGATTACAGCCTCATTTCCTCCTTATTTACCCCCCCCCCATTATTTTGAAACAAACTCTAGGCATCATATCATTTGATATGTAAATATCACAGACTTTCAAAGTCAACACAACACCATTAACATACCTAAATTAATTTAAAATAATGATTTTCGACCAAACATCAGGATCTCTAATTCCTAATCATCTTATAAATATGTTTTTAAAAAAGTATTTGCATCTAGATGAAGTCAGTACAGTGATATTTGGATCTTATTAATTTTTTTTCTTTTTTGTCCTTTGCGATTTCTTTATGGAAGAAACACACTTACCCACAGTCCTTATTTTGTTGGTTACTTTCCATCTGTGACCTTTAATATTTAATTCAATTTTCTCTGTTTTCTCTAAATTGCTTATATGGAACAGAGGCTCAGTCAAATTTAAATGCTTTGTCCCCTTCCAGCTATAATGTAGTCCCCTCCTTCAATGAACAATAAATGGCAGGCTTTTCCCTGTCTTTTCCTGGCCTTTTTTACTGAAAAATATATCACAAAGGTTGCCCCACAGAAGGGTAGGCATATAGAATATTCCTCATCTATTTCTAGTTGCATGGTTCTATATTATTGGATGCACCATAATTTATTCAATTGATTTTCTACTGAAGGATATTTGAGTTATTTTAATTCCTTTGCTATGACAAATATTCTTGTAATGGATAAAATATAAATATGCAGAAGCATATATTACTAGTGTTTTTACCAATGCTTTTCCGAGGTGATTTCCGGATCAAAAGGTAAGGATTTAAACAGTAACCAAAGGCAGGCACAGATGTGAGCTTCTGCGATAGCTGTGTCATTCTGCGTGTCTACCAACGTGAGGGAGGACATTTCTCTCCTCAAAGTTGGCTTTTTCAGGGCTCCCCCAACTCTGTAACTTGTCATATTTTGGACATGTGCCAGTCTAGTAGTTTAGTTTGAGCATTTTTAAATGTAAGATAAAGCCCATCTGCCTTTCTTTTTCAGCTTCTTGTGTGAACTGCTTAATTCTGTAATGAATTTTTCCATAGGGTGGGCGATCCTTTTCCTTAGTTTTGAAGCTCTTTATATTTTAGGGAAATGCAATCTATTTACTGGCACCTCAACATTAATACCCCCAGCCCTGACTTCTAAATGTGACTCAAAACTCTTCTTCCAAATTCTCATGTGAGTGTCTCTGAAGTATCTACACTCAACAAATTCAAATTCATGGCGCTATGCGTTTCTCACCTTACGCTACTTGCTTCTTCCAGTGCAGTTAAAGTGCCTCTAGTGTTCCAGATTTTTTAGGTAAAAGCCTTAGAGTCATCCTTGACTCTTCTTTTTCAGTTACCTTTTTTTAATTTTAAACAGAAAAAACAATAACAAAATAACAACAACGATTCCATCACCAATGCTTCTTTTTCCTACCTTTAAGATATATCCAGAATGTTACCACTTCTTTTCAAATCTACAATTCAGCTCTGGTCTAAACCTCTATTGTCTCATGCCTGGGTTCTTACCAGTCCTCCTGCATTGGTTCCCTCACTGCCCTCTGCTTTCACTCCATTGTATGCTGCACGTCATCACCAGTGTGTTCTTTTAAAAATAACAGTTAGGTCCTGTCATACCTAGGCACGCAATCCTTTGGTGTTTTTCTGTATTTTTTAAAGAGAATTAAAAAACAACAAAATAATAACAAAGACAAAAACAAAACAATGCAAAAGCAATAAAAATGATACAGGAATTTCAAAACAAAAAGATGGGAATTAACAATGGTTGTTATATTACAAATTGCTGTCTTCAGTGAAGTTGCTCAGATTGCTACACATAGAATGCAAGATTGATCAAACCATTAAGGAGAATAAAAAGTAATTTAAAAAAACATTAGAAATGATACAGTGCTTTCCTAAACAAGATGGCAGGAAGTCACCAATGGTTTTTATATTGCATACTGGTGTCTTCAAATTAGTTGTTCAGATTACCAGATTAGAAAAGAAAAATTAGCATTAACTGTTCCTTTCAATAAATCATTAGACATGAGCAGTACAATTATCACCGCTATCCTCATATATATTTTTTCTCTTCCTTTTTTCTTTTCTCCTTTCCCTCATCCCAATTGTGCCTTGCCTTTGAGCAGTTTCTTTCCCTTTCATAATATCTACTGTACATTTTGGGTTTTATTTACTCTTTCAGGTTCTTACACTAGGGAGATAGTACAGTGTTTACACATAGGGGTCTGACTTATTTCACTTATGAGTATGGTCTGTAGTTGCATCCATTTACTTTTAAAAAACCTCCACTTTGTCTGTCTTTATAGCTGAAGAATACCCGCTGTTTCTTTGACTGTAAAATCTACCATCTTTCTGATGGTGGGCAGAGCCACGACCATCCTCCACTAGTTCTGGGAGCCCGGCTTCCACTCCTGTCCTACGGTTCACTCCTGCCTAGCAACGCTGGTCACCTTACTGTTCATTAAGCAAACTCATCTTGTTCTGACCACAGGCTTCTAACTTTCCAGCCTTATATTTGGAATGTTCTTTCCTTGGAGATATTCATGGCTCACTCATGTTTTCTAAGTTGAGCTTATGATGTGTATAATTGCCTCACTAAGGCTTTCCCTGAAACCCCAAATAAAAATAATTCCTCTTCTGCTTCACCCTCTGCTTCCCTATGGCACGCACTCCCGTCTAGGCAGCTGTGGTTAGCTGATATAGTGCTTTTGTATTCTCGGGGAGGAAGCTGTTTGCTTCCTCCTCCAGAGACCGGCCATGAGCATATGGAATTTGTTTAGTTCACAGCTTCATGTGCAAGGATTGGAAGCCCTGCCTAGCGCCGAGTAGGTGCACTAAATTTTGGATAAGTGATTGAGTAAAGGAATGGCTAAGATGTAGTTATAGGGTACTGACTTGACAACTGCAACAGACAGAAATATCTGTGGATGAGCATAATGATAAAAACTAAGGGCTACAAAAAGATACAAAAATTCATATTTGGTATTAGCAAAGCTGGCCCATATTACTGCAGATAATGTAAACAAAAGAATTTCTGTGTAATACTAATAATTCCAAGTTTCTATGGAATAATATTTTATATAGATCCTGAGTTTTGAAATAGTTTCATGGTTTCTTTTGGATTTATATTATTACTGTTATTATATTAAAGTAATTGGCCCAAATCCTGGGCGATATATTGCCAATATTGAATGCATGTGATCAAGACCCCTTCCATCAAAGCTATAACCTGTAGGTCAGTGTGTAGTTTAGGTGGACTTATAAAATTCATAGTTCATATATTTACTGTATTATGTGGTTATGGGAGAGACATTAGCTTGTGTTGTCTGAATTAAACATGGTTACTTAATGTTCCAACATGAACACTAAACTTGATTGCAATCCATTTGGAAGCAACAAAGATTCTCTCTACCTGCTGTTTCTCAGTTAAGAAAAGATCCCAATTTAATTCAAGAAGATATCCTTTTTTTCATTAATAAGTGATTTATAATTTCACTGGTTCTAATTTACTGTAAGCAAAGCATCAGATTAGTAATGTGTTTAATATGAGTTATTAAGTTCCCATTAGGCTAAATTACCACCCCTAGAGATTGGCAAAGCTACTCAGAATTAATTTGCATTCTTCAGTAGCCATAAACTTCGCCTTCTCTTAAATTTCACAGATACTTTAGGATCTATTTCCTAAGATAGTACTTCACCAAGAACAGCAGTTCATTTCAGGAACTTTGACATACCCTGTTCTGTGTATTGTGATGATAATAATAATAATAATTAATAATAACAATTTGAAACCTTTGCAAGAAATAAGGCTTGCAAGTCTCTTGTAGTTGTTAATTTTCCAGATAATCCACACCATAATCTCTTTTCCCTAAACTTTAACATAGCAGAATCTTTATTGACTTTCCAATTGCATTTGAAAAGGTCATCAATTTAAAACAAGCTTCTAATCGAATGGTTTAGTGTTTTTTTTAAATCTTAAGCATGTACAGTCTAAATAGTTCATCTTGGAATCTTATAAAATGGAGCAAAAATTTATGCACTGTACCTTCTCTCTAGCTGGAATCAAGGAACTTGTGAATATTACCTGTGTGATTCCCACCAAAGTAAGACTTAGAGGCTGTGAAATGTTTTGAAGTATGAACTTCACTTTGTCCAACTGTGAATAAATTAGCTGACTGGTCTTATTAAGAGTAGTTTAAAGTCATGAACTAATTTATGGATTTTATTTTGTGCTGATAATTAAGAGAACTCCAAAGAGTGTGGGAAAAAATTCAGTCATCATAAATAAAGAGGTCTGCAGTGAAAAAGGTGATTACTGTAAGCAGTAGACATATTAACTAATGAAACAAAGCCTGTGCGTATTTACTAACCACATTTCTGCAAAGCAGATTTAGCAACTCAACTCCCCAGAGATAAAGAGGGTATCAGGCTGGATTAGAAATCAGAAGTCCCTATTCTTCAACTCACATGATGAGCTCACATCTGTTCCCTGGTTCACAGCATTACTTTGAGTGGTAATGCTACCAGTGCTAGTCTGAGTTGACCCAGAAAGGCGATGAATCACTATGGGCCAATGTCTCAGCGTTCCCAATTTAATCTGATCCTCAAATCAGAGCCACATCATCCCTATCTTTTCTAAACTGTAAATATTAAGAGTAGCAGAAAAGGCCAGGTTTTTTTCTTCATTTTCTTCTCCAGTTAGGCTTTATTTTCTTCTCCCATCCCTCTGACTGTCTACTTCTAAATTAACTTTTCTAGTTCACAACTCTGAAACTCATTTTTCTACATTAAAAATGTCAGTATTTTCAAAAGCCTTCATTTTGAAATACATATTATTTGGGTTCATGAAATGTTTGTTGCAACAGAAATTGCAAAGAGATGTGAAGAAGAAAGTTAAAGTGATCTGCACTCCAGTTGAGGTTTATTTTGTGAAATATGACTGTGATAAAGTTGCAAATAAACAAAAAAATGGATTACAAGGAAGAAAATCTTGGAAATATGAAAAATGATAGAAAGTCTTTGGAAACCTCACAGGACAGGTGTAATAGGAATTTTAAACTGTAAAGTGGGATTGAGGGAAGATTAAAAGATAGATAAAGGAGGAAGTTAGCAATTTACTCAGGTTGCAGCAGAAGAGATTCCAGGTTTTCTGATCTGAGAGAATTTATAGACAATGTGAAAACAGGCCTTCAGATGCCTGTGCATTCTATGGTAAAGCGTAATGAAGGAAGCATAGACTTCTGTAGGTCGGGTTTTACAATGGCATCAAATCTAGGCTCTTCTGCATGATGTTCAGTGAATGACCTAGCCTCTCTCAGTTTCAGACAATAATAGAAAAACAGTCTGAATTTACAGAACTGTTTGGAAGTTTAAACTTGACAACGTATATAAAGTACTTAGACAGTGTATGGTACACAATGTGTGCACCATATACCATAGCTCTCAATATGATTATTGTCTGTAGATTATGCGGGCAAACGGGCCACTAAGAGAAGATCCTGCAGCTTGTACAAAAGGAGAGATGAAGAATGGCACTGTGACCATCAGTAGTGATGCCAGTACTCAAACATAAGGAGAACATGAGGTAATCCAGGAATTGCAAAAGCACATGTCTGAGAAAAGTGATCTATTCTCTGAAGGAACAACAAAATTTAAGGGGTTGACTACAGAGGAGTTAGAAAAAGACCCTTAAATGGACATAAGAGATTGTTTCAAACATCAAAGCAGAGTAGCCATAAAATCCACATGTGTGCAGCTATGTCCTATGCTAAGTATGACCTCTTTGGCTATTATTTTGTGCAGAAAATCAGAGGATCCTTTGATGGGAGCATATTTTCCAATACAAATGCCAGTCATGCTGCAGATACACAGCCATAATATAGGAGTTCTAGAGCAACAATTAGCGATGTGCTACTCTAGCTTCCCAAACAGAGAAGATCCTGATTAAAGGGTTAAGAGTGACGATCAAGGTTGCATCTGATACAGTGTGAACTCAAGGTCTGGATCTAATGACTGGTGACAATTTGATTTGCAGGCATTTTGAAAAAGAAAACTTTGCAACATAGCTATTATGGTTTATGTCTGGATGTCCTCCAAAACCTCAAGAGGTCATGCGGGGAGGAGTTTGGGGAGGTAGCTGAATTTACATTTTATGATTGATTCATTGTCTAGTGCTGGGATTGATGGTGTGAGTGCTACACTCACTGCAGGAAGGTATTCTGCATACAGTATAAAGGAGGGACAGAAGCTTGCTTCCCCCTTTCTTGCTTTGGTTTTTGCTGTCTTTCCCAGTCCCAGCCTCTATGAACTGTTCCCCCTCTGCCATGCCACCCTGCCTTGGAGCCAGCTGATTCTATACTGAAACCAAGAGCTAAATAAGTCTTTCCTTCCTTAACTTTGGGTGTTGGGTATTTTGTCTCAGCAACAAGAAAAGTGTAAAAGATAATTCCCTGATAGTAGAAGACTGAAAATTTAGATAACTTCACTGTCTTCTACTGCACCTGGAAGATTTGTAGTAGAAAATGGAAAGTGTTCAAATACATGGGTCTGTTAAAGAGAAAAAGATAAACCAATTAATTTCTGTCCTGCATAGAAATCCCTGACTAATCTATAGAAATATGAAATGGCATAAAAGCAGACAAAATGTTTGTGTTGCAATAGAGGAAAGACTGAGTAAATGAAGAGCTTCATCCAATGTGCATAACCACTGCTGTTGAACTCTGTGATTTCTAAATCTCAGCCTCTTGAAGGAGTTGATCTTAATTATCAGCTTGAATGTGTTAACAGTCTTGGAGAAGCACTGAGATCACAGCAACACTGTGATCAGTGGATTAATCCATGGCCGTTCACAGCTGGATGTCTGCCCTAGGGGCGAGACTTTAGATGGTCTCTCAGCACACTCTTCCCGTGGGGTCTCCTCCTTGCAGATGCAAACTGGGCAGCTTTGCTCTAATATGCCCTACAACATAAGGTTTCAGCTAAGGAGCTGGCCAACCACGGACTACAATGTCCAAAATAAACTTCTCCCTCTTTAAATTGTGAGTGTTGGATATTTCATCCCATAAATAGGCAAGCTGACAAATACAGTCCTAAAACATGTTCTATACCTCTTCATATCCTACTGCAGGAGGTTCTTCCAGATGACATCTTTTCCTTGGTGGTTTGTGTGTGATCTTCCAGTTGAAAGTGATCCTTTCCATACTGAATGTTAGAAATTTGTGTTTATCTGTCTTAGAACATTCATCACACTCTTTCTTTTTTGATCATGAGTCTTTCATAGGCTAAGAATTCCTTGAGAGGAAAATACATACCTCTGATATTTTTGTCATGCTGCACTGATATGGTAGGCTAGTCCATTGAGAAAGGCACTTACAAGATAACCAACAAGGCATGAATGAACAAAGCTTTTTTGGAGCTGGCTGATGGACAGTCTCTAACTAGGAGCCAGAGAAGATGTCCGTGCCAATCTGAGTCTCACCTTCAGTTTAAGTGTGTTTTAGGTTTCTATAGTAACCATTACCTCATTCAGGGGAAATCTTCCAAAGATGTCTCACAATTATCACAGAGTTTACTTCTTCCAGAACATCAGACAACCAAATTCCAAGTGACCATTGCGGTTTAACTTACAGCCCTTTCCCCAGTTTGTCCTGTTTGTTCTCTTCCCATTTTATCACTCCACTCTGCTGAGTTGATAACTAACCAAGGCAACGAGGGCAAACTATAGCTTCTTAAGATGGAGTTAAAAACAGAAAATGGAGTCTCTCTTGCCCTGTCAACACAACTTCTAGTTTTATACTCTCACAGTTAACACAGAATAAATATTTGGTGAGTATCATTAAAATGATTTAATTATTGTGCTATAATTATTACTTACAAACTAGTCCCCTATAGCAAATTATCTTTCTGTATACTAAATTAATAAGAATACTTCTGAATAGTAGTTTGCATAGTATTCTGTAATCCACTGCACTAGCTCATACCCAATAGAGTTTTACTTTTACTCTTTAAATACATTGGTAAGATTATAGACATTTGTTGGTTCTTCTCACCAAAAAGATGTTTTAAAAATTCATCAAATAGAGAAGTTTGATGTTTAGGCCTCATGATCATCCTGTGGTAGCAAATCAATGCATTTTTTTTTAACTCACAAAATCTAAATTTTTATACTCTCATCATGGGATATTCCATCCTACAAAAGACAAGGTACTTCATATGCACATTGTTTCTAAGAAGACTAATCAAAATAACTGCATGATCAACAACACGAATAAGTTTTAAATTGGCTGCATTGACTTTTCCCAAATCTTTTCATCTAAACAAATATTCCATGATTTTCTTCACTTTGAGAAAATAGGAGACTTTGCCATTAAAATGCAAACACGAGGTGATTCATATGTCCTCTCTCCTGATTTTCACCTCAAAGTCAGCACTGCTTCTTAATGCGGCCTGTTTTCAACATTTATTTTAGTTTTCCTCTTGCTTTTGACATGTGTTTGGTAGAATTTAGCAATTTTATGTGTTGCTTATGAAAAAGAGAAGAATGCTTTTCTGAAGATGTCACTGTTTGTAGTTAAATAAGCCACTTCTCCTGATAAGAATTGCCCTATATTTATTCAGAGGTGTCTATTCTTTTCCCTTATGACTTGATAATAGTCCTGCTATTCTAACCCTTCAGTGAAACTGTGTTTAGAACACAATTTGAGATATTTGCAGCACACAGTGTTCAACACATGAGAAGAGATTAGCTTTTTAATAATAGCTTCTTTTGAATTAAGAAAGGATTTCTACAATAGAGAGGAAAATCACATGGGGAAATGTAATCAATGATGGTTTTGTGTAGGCTTTAATAATTTCTTTGTTCTTGGGGTTTTGCTGTTTTTGGTAAGAAGAATAAAAGAACTTCCCTATTCTCT
This sequence comes from Dinomys branickii, assembly GCA_004027595.1. NCBI lineage: Eukaryota > Metazoa > Chordata > Mammalia > Rodentia > Dinomyidae > Dinomys > Dinomys branickii. The sequence continues at coordinate 89,410 of PVLD010002447.1, read as the reverse complement.
GGCCAGTATTTTATTCACTGCAAATGCATTGGTGATTATCCACGGTATTTCTTGATACCTTTTAAAGAATCCATTTTTAGCACATCTCTGTCAACCAGGGAATCTTCCATAAAGATTCACAATTGCTATGCTGAATGGTATAATGAAAGCATTCATGAAATCTGTAATAAGTCATACCTAATTGGAATCCTCTTCTTCCTTTAAGAAAATTATTTCCTTGTCTGTGCCTTGGTTGCCTTATCCATACAGTGAGGGGTTTGAAGGACTAAATAAAATTATATATAAATATACAGTAACTTACCAATAAACAGCAACAAGTATCAATTGCTTCACTCTTAAGGAGCTGTACTTTAATATGAATATGATTCAAAGGAGAAGGAAGACGGTTCTTGAAGCATTTATCAGAGTGTAGTATGTGACAAGTAACAATGGTACTTTCAGCTGGGTTAAGTGATAGAGGTACATGTTGTCTTTTATAGCAAGAAGTTGAGGCCAGAAGTCTTCGTGTGTACAATATTAGGGGCGTTGTTCAAATGACCTTTGATTCCTTCCCTCTATCTTCCTTTGAATGTTGTTTCTTTTGCCAAGTTACCTCCCTCATGATGACAAGATGGCTGCCAGAAGGAACAAGGACAAGCTTGAGTCGGCTTTTGATTGTTGTGACAAAACACCTGGAAAAAAATCAGCCTAAAAGGGGAAAGGTTTACCCTGGCTTACATCTCCAGAGGTGCCTGCTTGCTCCGTTCCTTTTTGGCCTGTAGTAACATCATGGTGGAGGAAAGTCACTTGCCTTGTGGCAGCCTAGAGGCAAAAGGAAGCAAACCAGAGAAAGGAGGTAGGAAGCAAGTTACACCCTTCACAGGCATTGCTCCAGCACCCTAGTTTGTACAGGCAGGTGCTGCCTCTTAACAGTTCACTTAGCTCATAGACGCATCCACGGATTTACCTACCTGAGGAAATTTGAACCCCTGCTAGAATGACTTCCCCCAAAGCCATGAGTTGACAGCCAGGCCTTCACTACTGGGTACTTCTGGAATACATTTTGGATCCTACTCAGAAATGTCCCCAAAACATGCCCCAATTAATCTGTCCCTTTGGTTGGGGAAATCATCAGCTGTTTCCCTCAGTATTGGATCAGCACCGTCCTTCCATAGGTACATAGGTATTGCCAGGGTACATTCAGAAGCTAAGGTTCTGAGAGTTGCTAGATGACACTGCCAGGGAGAAAGAGCATGGGAATCAGGATGCAAGTTTCCCAATGCTAAATGATATGATCCTTGCAGAGCTGTTGTTTTACCAATAGGATTTAAAATATAGAGAATATTGGTAATTTATACATAAATTATCTTAGTCTCAGCTTTAGTAAAATCATTTTAAAAACTGAAATTTTCTTTATCTTTCTTTAAGAAGTTGTGTTGTATATTTTAAATGTTCTGTTACTCTGTAAAGAATGATAGAAAACATAGTGTGCTTAAACTTTTTTTAAATTATTACACTAAAGGACATATTCCCATTCATTCCACTCAAAAATACTCCTCCTCACCTCAAACTCCCGCATCCCTTCATTCTTGCCACTTGCTGGAGCAGTTCTGCAGGTCTTCTTTCATGAGGGTCATTATTTGGACTGCTGTGGCTTCCTTGATGCCTTGGAGTCAATTCAAAACTTTCACCTGTCCTGGTCATTTTGACTTTGAGGAAGAGCCAGGAGTTGCACAGAGGCAGACTGCATGAATAAGGTGGACGAGGACCCACAGCAAACTTTCACAAGCCTCATTTCCCAGCGGAGAGCACACAGCAGCAGCAGTGTTTGCTGTACCTTTTATCACACCTTGTAAACATAGTCAGGAAAGAGGACTTCCATACTCCAGGAATATTTGCAGGCCAAGTACTGCTTGTTAAAACAGGGAGGGATGTTAGGATCAGAATTCAGTTAGCTATGGAGAGAGGTCTCTGTTCCTTTCATTACTTCACAGTCTCCCTGTCAATTAGCAATTGTGACAAGACAGGGATCAAAAGTGATGCTTTCAAACTTACTAAGAACAGCCCCCATGAGGAAATAAAGCACACACACAGCGCAATGAATAACATTTTTACTTAGATTAGTTGTCAAAAACTAATCATTCTAAACTCTGACAGAGCAAGTCTCCTGAAGAATATCCCCAGACGTTAGTAACAAAACAGTCATTAGTAAGCAAGGGTAGCATTGTTCTGTACTCCAATAATTTTTTTTTAGCATTAAAGAGAAATCAGTATTTTTTGATCAATTTTCAAATACAGTTTTGTTTGAAGAAATTTTGGTGTGTTTCAGGTGTTCTCAACTGAGATGTAGCCTAGGGCAACAATTAAAAAATGTTTCAATTATGTATACTGCTTGATTTTAATTTCCATATGAGCACTAACTGAAGTGAACATTAACGCACGAATGTTAAAGCACTTTCACAAAAACAACCCAAAAAGAGTAAATTTCCAGAACTGCTTTCGACAGTGGCATTAACCTGGGATAATCATGGGTGAAGTGAGCCGTAGTATTTTGGGGGAAATTACTATAATAAAATTTCTAAAATTGTAATATTCACTGTAGATTATGAACACCCCTTATAGTTTTAGCATATTTCTGAAAGCTTTTTCCAATGCTACATAGCCAATTTACATTCACCTTTGTAAACATGGTGCATGTTTAAAACTGTTTAGTACATGACCAAAACTTCTTCTAGGTTTAAATTGACCCGGATGTTCTTCACAGCACTCAGCATTTCTTGTCATTTGTAGTTTGAGCTGCTCCAGTCCTCACTCTACTAATGAATGGCATATAGCAGCAAAATGCAGCAAGTGAATTTGATAAGCAACATATTTGTTTTATAGACTTGGAAATTTTTGGATATGAGTCCAGATATGTGCCCTGGGCTTGCAACTTGGCAATTTTATTGGCAGTTTCACTTATGATACTTAAAAGGCTTTTTTGGTCACAGGATCCTATTCTAGGACTCTGAAAAGAGAATATGCTTTAAGGTCTTCCATGTTTTCTGAAATCAGTCTTACCCCAGCAGGAACTCATGTCACACCTTAGTTTTCTACATATTGCAAATTACTCCAGGTATACCAATCCACGATCCCCTGTTCTTTCTCCTAAATCCATGATACTGTATGCGCTTATGAAGTCAGTATCAGGGAAGTCTTCCCGGTCTTAACTGTCTTTCAGATCGAATTCTTTTAGAGAACGCTTCACCTACTGTTCATATATCCTTGGTGCCATGTGAATTATTAACCATAAGTTACATTATCCCACATGGATGAGAGATTCTCAAAACCAAAACAAAATAACAGCAAAAACTCAAGCTACAGTGAATTTAGTAGCCACAGGCCTTACTAGAGAAGCAAAAGCAGACTTTCTGTAATGGAACCAACTGAGAAGTTCTATCAATCTATTTCCACTTATAGAAAATTATACTACACTCATTTCTCTAAGAGGATATCAAATCTTTTCCATTAAGGTAAGACACTGGTTGTGGGAAGTCTTTACCCAACAGAATCGTAAAGTGTCTGTCTGGTTCATCTTTATTTTAGAACATGTAGAAACTGGAGACCAGGCTAATATCACTCGATGCATTTGCCTATGTGCTAATACCTTTCCATAGCCACATAAGTCTGTCCTATTAAAATACAAAATCTTAGGTATTCCAAACTAAGTTACTGAAAGTGTTTTCAGACAACAAATTCAGTAAAATTCTCAACACTGGCAACTCAGAACAAGAGAAAACTACCAAGATATGCTTCTATGACTCTTGGGTTCACCAAGCAGGTTTGTCTGCCTAAAAAGATGTTTAAATCCTAAGCGTGTTCACGTTGAATAAATGAAAGACAAAAGAAAAAATAATTCAAACCTATTTGACACAGGACTGTAAACCTGCCCACATTCGAGCTCCTTTCCTCTGACACGTTAAATGCGCACATAGGGGAGAAGAAATTTAAAAATTCATGTTTTAGTTTTACTTTAATTTTATGGTGTCCAAACCTCGTACGCTTTCACCTCAGTTAATTGCATGTGTGTGCTCACAACCTAAACATCTCCCCATGGAAACAATGCATGGCTGAAGAAATACAAAATCAATTTAAAATAATGACAGCGTTCAACCAGATAGAAGGAAAGTAAGTGAAATGTAACCATTTTATTACTAAAAATATCAAGACACGTAAACCTGTATTTTACTCCCTTGTAAAAGTAAAAAGTGTCTAGGAATCTTCTTGCAGTCTTGCATGGCACAACACCTCTCCTTCCATTAATTCTGCCTTATTCCTGAGAGACTCCGGCGTGAGGAAAGTTGATGCTATGCAGTGTCATGCTCGGTGTCTGACAGAGTGGCTCACTGACCTGTTGCAAAGGCTTGTCTCAGCTGAGGCTATGAAAAAGAGAAGATGAAAAGAAAAAGTAGACATGAAAAATTCATTCGTTCAGAAACAATTTACCGAGTGTTTGAAATATTAAAAGGGTGGTAATAGGAAAAACAACATACATGAAAAGTTAGTTCAGGAAAACAGAAAAATAGTGACAAGTGAAGTCACAGGGACAGCATGTTGTTAGGAGTGCCAACACCCCCCAGCCAGAGACTGCCGGTACCGGAAGAAGTTGTGTTTTATGCAAGCTGTGGCATTATAGAACCTACACCAAGATGAGGTGCTGTACAGGGATCTCACTGGTCTGGTGTAGGATTACCATAAAATTTAGACAGGTTTGTAGCGGCTTGGGGGAAAGCACAGGAAAGTGGGGCTTTCCCTTGGAGTAGGTGCTGCTCAGGATTAGCGATTCTTTACCATCGGGGAGTGTGATTTTTATCTAGAAGGAGGCATGCCTGAGATTAAAATTGTAATTGGTACAAAAAAAATCAAGAATCAATAATATGAGCCAGGATGGGGCATGCTGATCATTTTTTCAGTTTTTCCAATATTTCATTTTGTTATCTAAGAAGTCTGAAATAGATCATGCAGAGATCATATTTTTTTCTGGATCCATTGAGAACAAAGACAGGTCTTGTCAGATGATGTTTTATGACATTGTTACATGTTTAAGGAAAGTGACTAAGACATATCAGCACAGGCCAGGCCAACAGATATCAAGCATTAATGACAGGAGGTTAAATGCTAGATACTAGGTGTTGCTTTTCTATGTCTTAGGAGACATGCAAATAACAGCATAAGAAAAATCAGAAAGAAAAATCATAGTACGCATGCTACCAGTGAGGGAAATAAGACTCAGAAAAGTTGTTCTTTAAGTAGCATAACCTGTTACAAATAGAATAGGGATTAGAATCCTAGACCTGTTGCACTTCAGAGCAAATGCACTTATCCATGCTTATAGAGGAAGGTAAGCATGAACACAACATAAGTGTATTAAGCAATGGGACTCTTCTATTAAATTATCAGGACACATTAGAGAGAGATGCTACATTGTTAATTTCTGAGTTTTTCAGAGTGACAAGATTTGTGACTTTCCTATATCAGTGCTTAATGAATATTAAATAATTGATTAAATAGATAATGCAAAAATTTATGGATGAAATAAGAAATGTATACTCTTTCAGGGTGAAAAATATTTGATATAGTTTCACTTTGTCCAGGAAGTAGGAAGATACCTTAATATCGATAACAGGGTTAGAATGTAGCTCAGTGCTAGAGTGCTTACCTGGCATGTGTGAGAGCCTGGGTTCGGTCCCCAATGAAATATATGTATGTATGTGTGTGTGTGTGTGTGTGTGTGTGTGTGTGTGTGCGTGCGTGTGCGTGTGCGTGTGTGTGTGTGTGTGTGTGTATAATTGAGATGTGATTGACTAGGGTGACTGCTGCTGCTGAGTGCGAGTCAATGAAAAGGCACTCATAAAAATGTTACAGTGCGTCCTCATCGACTTCATTCATGAAATCTGGCATGGTGTAACTTCGGGCTCTTCCACAAAGTTAGAATGACCATGAAAAGTAAACATTTTGAATAATTTGAGAGCATCAAGGCAACTATAACAGTGCAAATGGGGACGTTTATGTAAAAGGACTTTCAGAACTGCTTCAGAAAGTAGCAAGAATAGGGGCTGGGGATATAGCTCAGTAGAATAAGCGCCTGCCTGGCAAGTGCACAGTCCTGAGGTCGATCCTCAGTACCGCCAAAAAAAAGAAAAAAAGTAGCAAGAATGATGGAAGAAGTGTATTTAAAGTAGGGGAGTATTTTGAGGGGATTCATGGCAGTGTATCCAATACTATAGTAATTATGTTTTATGTAAATGTATCAGATTTTTTCAATCACACTGTGTGTAGTAGCAAACATTCAGCTTTTGAATCGTGATTTTTGCAAGAAATTTCTATGCTTGTATTATTGAAGGTATATCATTCTTACTTTTCATATAAGAAATTTGATCAAACCATTAAAGAGAATAAAAAAACTAGAAATGATACAGAGTTGCACTAGATAAGATGATAGGAATTCACCAATGATTGTTATATTGCATATTGTTGTCCTCAAATTAATTGTTCAGATTACCAGATACAAATGTGCAAAATTGGTCAAAAAGAAAAAATTAGGCATTAATTGTTCCTTTCAATAAACCATTGAACTTTAGCAGTACAGTTATCCCAGATATTCTCTCTCTCTCTCTCTCTCTCTCTCTCTCTCTCTCTATATATATATATATATATATATATATATCCCTCCTTTCTTTCTTATAAAAAAGAAATTTGAAATTCAAATATATTAAGACTCTGTCAAAATCACATAAATAACAAGTAGCCAACCATAAATAACAAGTAGCCAAACATAAACTAGAATTTCACCTTTCTCACCCTGAGTCCAATGGACTATTCTCCAAACTCTATGAACATTTTTCTTATAATTCTCCAAAGTAAATTAAACAAGGTAAGAAAGGCTAGAGCACCCAATGCTTTTTTTTACTTTCTAAATACTAACATTTAGGAGATATTTGTTACATGACAAATCTATGCCTGACCCATAATCTGTTTCAACTACTTATTGGGGGTGTCCTGTCCCTGTCTTGACAGTCTATTGCTCTGCCCATTGCTTAAGCACTCTAAGCAGTTTACAGCCCATGTATACTTTTTAAAGTTGTGTTCAGGTACACATTTTTTGTATTTAAATAAAGTGGATGTTAGAAGTTAATTGCTGATATATGCCTAAAATCAATGACATTATAGAATCTGAGGGCAATGCATATCCATTTAGAGGAAAGGCTTCAAGGTGTATGATCAATCAATTAAAGAAAATGAAAAATTGCCAGAACTGTAAATGTTTATGTTAATGTCATAGCACTGAAAAGCATCCTAAAACAAAAATCAGCTTACTGTAGTTCTTTTGTAGTCTCCAAGACATACATCTTCCCACTGGACCACTGGGGATATGATAGGTTAGTTTGTATTTGGACCTCCTAGGTCTTTTATGGATAATCTACATTCAGTTGCTATCACCCAGGGAGCTTTCAGTCTTTCAGTGGACCGGTTCTTATATCACATACCAAATATTCTGATTCATCTAGCAAAATAGATTTTAAACTTAATGATCTTTGTAAGTTTATTCACTGATATTCTAAAATTGAGCTTCCATATAATTTACCTTTCTTTATCCCATATTTATGCTAATTTCCTTAGCTTTAAATGCTCTTATCCTGTCAGCTATTGTCATTTAGATGTAAACTGTCTCCCAAACTTCTCCTGAGTGTGGACCATGGGAATGCGATACTCAGCCATGGATTATCTGCTGATTCATACAGTAGGTAAATGTGCAATTAGGAAGTGAAGTCTGGATGGAGTCAGGGAAACAGAGGCATAAGCTAGAGGCATAAACGTTATTCTTATCTCTGCTCTTCCATTCTCAACACCTTTAACCCTCCCTGCCCCCGTCATTCTGTTCTGCCTTGGAGCCAGCCAACAATATACCAAAACCAACAATGAGTCAAAATGAATCTCATTCTATAAGAGGCAGGTGTTAAATATTTTGTCTCAGGGACAAGAAAATGACTAAGGCATCAGCTTAATGAGGTATTTTCTTGTTTTTGTTTTTGTTTTTCACTCTGAGGGCCTGGCATGGTGGTGCTTACCTATAGTCCTAGCACTCAGGAAGCTGAGGCAGGAGGATTGCCAAAAATTTGAGGCCAGCCTGAACTATATAATGAGTTTGAAGACAGGCTGACCTACATAGCAAGACCCTGTCTCAAAGAAATAAATGAATAGAATCTGTGTATCAGTATGCATGTGTACATATATACACACATACACACATATATATAAAGCATGAAATTATTATATTATCATATACTTTTATGATACATATAGGGTTCATAGTGTTGGAGTAACCCTTGCTAATATAACTCAACATTTTCATTTTATAGATTAAGGAAACTAAAACAAAAATCTTACTGGTTTATTAGAGATGTAGTTTTTATAAGGCATAGGACTCAAATTAGAGCTTAAGTGCTTAGATATTCAGTAAAGAATTTTGTCCTCTCTCAGTAATAAACAGTGCAGGGATCACACTGGGAAACATGATACATATGCTTTAGAACTATTGTCCCTCTCTGGCTGTGGATCCCAGAACTCTCTTCATTAATTGAAATCCACCCCACAAAATTCGATTGATAGCTGCTCCTTCTTGTTTATCCTTGAAATACTCCTTGTCTACCTCTCCCTGATAGAGTCATATTTCAACATTTCAAGGAGTTTACAAAACCAGAAGAGATCACATGCTGTGGTTTCCCCCCTTTTAAACAAGGCTGCAGTTAGCCTAAATTATCATATTCAGGTGCAGCTTTTCCCTCAGGATATAATTTTTAAAGATCCTATCTGACCTTGAGTACAGCAATATTCATAAACTTAATCCATTACTGCAAATATAAATTATATTTATCACGTCATATATTTTAATTTCCCACAATTTGGCATCAATTTTCTCAAAAACACAAGCTGGTTACCTATTATTCTTTATTTACATCTAACTAAAGGTTTCTATATGGAATTTTATAGTCAGGACATATGCCTTTAAACGGACAGGCAAAACATAGGAATGGAGCATTCAGTTGACAGGTAAATGAATCGATCTGGGTTCCATTCAAAGGAAAATAATCAAGCTCTTTTCAAATAATGTAAAATGCAAAGTGATTGCATGTTGGGGGAAGGGGCCTTATCAGTGTCTCTTGGCGAGGAAATGATTGCCGCTTTGCAGCGGGAAGAGCATATGCTGTGCTTATCTCCTGACTTTCCCGCCGTCCCTGTATTTATTAACAGTCATGCTCTGTGGTGCTCCTCTTCCCTCCTCCCATGCAAATTAGCTTCCCAAATGCTACACCTCGCCTTCATTTGCCTATCAGTTCTGGAAAAAGACGATTATTTTATTATTGGTTTTGAGCAGTCGTTCATATTAAGTAGTGTGGTTCTGGTTTCAGGCAGACATTTAATGGAACCTCTGTTTCTTTATTTCCCTCATCAGCTTAATCAAATCTCCCATGAGAGAGTATTTTGTAGCAACAAACAAGAATTAAGGGAAAGTGTAAATTGTTGCTTCCACAGAAAATGGAGTATTCTTTCAAAGTTCCCTGTGGGAGGAAATCGGACTGACTTCAAACACAGCAAAACAATAGTACGAACCTACAAAATACTCTTTGTAACTAGCATGCCTGATTTCTGAGTCTCTTATTAGCCTGGCCCCCAAGCTAGCAGTGTTCCTCTTTGCAGATTCGAGCTTTATTGTAACAATGTAGCTAGCACTAGATTTTCAGTTCCCAAGTTAGTTTTTTCATATGAGAATCAAATTCCTACTTTCTCCCAAACACTATGTTATTTTTCTTTATAGCTTTTTTCATATTTGCTGTATAAAACTTAGCATTTAGCTGTGGTTTATGAGCAGACACTGCCCTAGATTCCTGATATTAAGCAACCATTGTGAAAGTGTAGGTATCATGTCCTCATTTTTAGATTAAGATGATTCAAAATAGCCTGTGAGTCCCTATCTCTCACACCTTCTGCACACCTTTGATCTATTTTGATAAATTTTTCGGGAGTACTAGAATTGGGTTAGCCATTTAAGTAGAAGACAGTTTATGTTGGAGCGAAAATTGGTCTAATAGAAACCCATGTTTCTCCTTAATGGCCAAATCAAATTTTCTTTTATCTGCAAAAAAATCAAAGTGACCCAAATGCCCAATTTCGCAGGATTCCAGATACTGAACACTATTATATGTTTAACTGTATCTTATTTACATTGAGAAATCTTTTTACACAGTTCTATACATTTTATATTATTAACCGATCCAAGGAACTAAAGTACAGCTTTGACTCTTATGAAGGTTCATATATTTATGAGTAGATTTTAACTATATTAGAATGCTTCAATAAATGGAGATTTAGAATATTACTTTCTACTACTTCAGATCTGGTTGTCATTAGGCATTACTGACATAATGTTAAATATATTTTCTCTCATGCAAACTTAGAGAACTATTCACAAAATGTGTTATTACCTATCGCTATGGATCAACTAATCCCTAACCCAGCAGCTTAAATCAACAGAAGTTTGCTAGCTCATAGTTTCTTTGGACCACAAGTAGAGACAGGGTAGCTGACAAGTTCAAGTTCTGTCACAGGCCTACAATGCCACCCAAGACTGGGATCATTTCAGGGAGGAGTATCAAATAGAATAGGATCCTCTTTCATGTGTTTTAACATGGACTTTATCAGGGCTGAGAAATAGTACTTTCAAGGTCATTCCCCTAATTGTTGACAGCCCTCTCATATGCTTTGACATAAACTGGAGAAATTCATTCCGTGCTGAGGAAAACTTTCTACAGCACTGCTCATCACATGACAGCTGCCTGTTCTTACTTCAGAGCCTCCAAATGAAAGAAACATGGTGAGCAAGGAAAACCCACACTTTTTAATAATCTCATCTTACAAGCAGTGTACCATTACTTCTGCAATAAGAAGCAAGCACTGAATCCAGCCCACATTCAGGGGGAGAAAATAACACAACTATGTAGCCCTGAGGAGATGGCAGGCTCTTAGATCCAGTACCGAAGCTATCACAGTTGCCTTCTATTCCCCAATTGCTCTTGCCTTCCAGCGTGCAAAACAGGCCCATCTTCTTCCATAGTCCCGAGAGTTTCAGCCTGTTTCCTGCAGTCAGGGCATGTGAAGTCATAAATACATAGCAGCTGAAAAGCTTAGTGACATAAAACAATGTATTTTTATTTCTCAGGAATACTATGTATCCACAATGGGCTGGCTGAGGGGTGAGAAAGGTTATTTTCTCTCAGAGGGTATCCAACCTCACAGGGCCTGCCTAACAGGGCAGAAAGGGGCTGCCTTTTGCTCAGCTTTTACCCCAGCATTTCCTATAAGCTTAGCATATGATAATGAGGCAAATATTTGAGGAATGAATATTATAAATAAAAATTTGGCTCTTCCAACAAAATATATGAAAAAATGTTCAACATCATTAGGTTCCAAGGAAGTGCAAGTTATAACCACAATGACATATCTTCCCGCCCCTTCTGTGAATAGTTATCAGAAAAAAAAAAAAAAAACAGCCAAATCTGGAGAATCTGAAGAGAATTCTAATACATTGTTGGTGGGACCATAAATTCGTATACATTATGGAGAACAATTTGGAGATTACTAAAAAAAGTTAGACATGCTGTACCCCTTCTGGGCATAAATCCAAAGGAAATTATATCAACATAACAAACAGACACCTGAATACTCAAGTTTGCTGCTGCACTATTTGCAGTAGCTGAGACAGAGTTGAGCCAGACACTTTTCAATGGATGAAGTGATAAAGAAAATTCTGAAGGAAATGTTAAAACAACATTCAGCTATAATTTGGAACTGTCATTTGAAGCTGGAGAACATGACATTAAGTGAAATACGTCTGACAGTAGAGGAAAAATGGCACACCTTCTCTCTTACAGAGATGCTTACAATGAGTTGGCCTAAATGTATCATAGTGATTACTAGAGCCTGGGAAGGAAGGGTGAAAAGCATAAAGGGAGCTTGGGTAATGGGTATCAAAAAAACACAGTTACATGGAAATAGTAGTGCTGGGCAACAGGAATAGATAGATAGATAGATGACAGACAGACGGACAGGCAGATAGTACAGTTGCTACAACCACTTTGAAGAGTTTTTTTTTTTTTAATAAAAGCACAAAAACATATTAACACACAGATACAAATTAACATAAAAAATAGTACAATCAAAACTGATTTACAGACAAGGTGATATGGACTCAACAGTGGTTGTTGCTTTACCTATTGATATCTTCGAAGTGTATATATATGAACCCAGATACAGACATGCAAAATTGGTCAGACAATTAATCCTCTCAACAACAGAAAAATACAAAAAACAAAGAATCAAAGACAAAAAAAAAAACCAACAATAGTTGCTGCTTTGCATATTGATATCTTCCAAGTGTGTGCTCAGGATAACACATACAGACATACAAGATTGATCAAATAACCCGTCATCAATTATTCCTTAGCATTAAGTGATATAATACAATAGTAGAACCATGTTAGCGCTCCTGCATATATGTATATACATATATACATACATACATTTTTGCCTCTTTCTTTTCTCCTTTCCCTCGTCCCATCTGTTCTTTGTTTTTGAACAGATTTCCTTCATGTCTCTTAGTTTATATTCCCACCCTCAGGTTCTTACACCAGTGATACAATATGTTGCCTGCACATGTACCGCTGATTTATTTCACTTATGAGTATGGACTCCAGTTTTGACCACTTGCCTACAAAGTCCCCAAAACTGTCTTTCTTTATAGCTGAATAATA
>PVLD010002447.1:0-76483 GCA_004027595.1 Dinomys branickii | reverse complement strand
TTGTGGCACTTTGAAAAGTTTTGCATTAACCTTTGAAGCTTAACTTGAGCTCATCAGATGAACCAGCAGTTCTACTCCATGTTATATATAATATGTATACCAACAAACATCTATAGGAATGTTTATTCCAACATTAGTTGTAATTACTCTAAGCTGGAAGTGACCAAATGTCCATCAGCAACGGGGAAGATAAAGTGTGGTACATTCAGATTATATTTATCAAACTATAACATGAATTTAAGCAACAATACTGTTAAAGAAGCCGGACCCAAAGTAACGTACACGATTGCATTTATATAATATTCAAACTGGCCGTACACTGTAGGGTTAAAAATTGAAATAGTATTTTTTTGCCTTTGGAGGAAAAAGAAGTGGGACCCAGAGCGAGGGGTAAGGTCTGTAGTGCTAGAAATATCCCATATCCTGGCTGGGGTGGTGCGTGCTTTTATATGATTCACTCCCTTTGCTCTTTTCTATAATTGCATTATACTTTGAGAAAATAAAAGTTATTTCTTAATTTGGGAGGAAATATGAGTCAGGCTTCCAAGAAATCTTGCATGGCCATGTAACCTGCTATATATATATATATATATATATACATACATACATACATATATATATATATATATATATGTATCAGAAAAATCTATCCTTCCAAAATCTTCGCCACTGTTGAATATTTCCTTAATTTTGAAACTTCATGATGAAAACACATCAGTGTTAAGTAAGTTAGTTGCAATATGGCTTAGGTAACCATGATCCAAACCACTCAATCTGCTTCACAAAAAAAGATAGAAAAGAATGAAGAATGGCATTAGAGTGAGAATGGAAAGGGTGGGATGAGATAGAATGGAAGGAAAGGAGGGAGGGAGCAGAAAATCCGCACATGAAATAGACACTTCCCAATTTTACAAAACGTATTCTTTTAGGTATTCCAAAATTTTTTTTCCTGAAAGTTTGCTTATATAATGTTACATGCAATGGAATGGAAAGGTTTGTTTTTAGACTTGAAACTATAAAAACATAAGACCAACTAAAGAAAAATGTGTGTAAACAACTCTAAGTAAAAGGCAATGAAATCACTCTGATAAATTCTCTTTAATATGCAGTTTTAGGCTACTTTTAAAGTCCCAGTTGTTCGTGCCAATGTAGTATCTGTTTCAAAATTATATACTCTTTTGATAATCAAGAGCTTTAATGCTTAAGAATAAAGTTAGCCACAGAAATAAACCTCAAGGAAAGTAACTATTTACCAGAAAATGTAGCCTGAAGATGACATTGAACAGTCATCTCAGTAAGTTGTGAAACAAAGCTTAAGGATTTGTTACATCAGGTCAAAAGGGTGGGAACATGGAGAGGGAAGGTTTAATGAATACAGGGGTGAGTTTAGGAGGAATAACTCCCTATGTTCTAAGTAGAGTCATTGTGTGATTAACTGAATATTTCAAAACAACTAGTAGAGAAGATTTTGAATATACTCACTGCAGATAAATGATATGTGTCAGAGATGACAAACATACCATAGCTGATCATAATACGTTGAAATGCCACGATGTCCCCATAAATATACACAGTTACTATGTAAATCCAGTTGTGAGTCTGGCATTAAAAACCTTCCATTTTTTCCTTAGTAACAAAGCAAGGAGATCTGACTGCATCCTCTGGGTTTTTTTTTTCCTTTTTCTTAAGGCTGAAAGTAGAGGAAGTATGTCTCAGAAATTTGTACTAAGCAAGAAGTAGCAAGTACATTATACCAAAGAGGCAGGTGAGCTATACGAAGACACCTTTTAGAAGTGCCCTGAGTCGTGTACCATTTTTGTTGTTGTGCTGTTTTGATTTTGTCTTCATTGTTGTTTTGTCAGTTCTTTAATTTAAACAAAATCTCTAACTTCAAAAAAGAAAAGAGTGGCTGCAAACAGGTGGTTGCCCAAAAGGAGGCTGCGGCCATACTTTTTGAGTACAATAGCAGAATAGTGAGAGAGATGGGATCAGTAATAAACCTGTGCAAGCCTGCTGGCTGAGACTTGATATTGCTTGTCAGATGTCTCTATTTTTGCCTATACTTCAAAAGCTATTTCATTGTAATATGTGAGAAGCAGAAGGTCTTAGGTTCTGTGATTGGTTATTGTTTTGAAAAGGAAAGAAAATTACCTTTCATTTTCTCTCCATTGGCATTACATCCCCAGTAGAGATTGGCAGGACATTCCAAATCATCAGAACTGCAGCAAGGATCTTTGGAGGCTGTTACTTCTGGCTAAGACTGCAATACTATCACTTCCTAACAGATAAATTGCAAACAGAAGCTTACAAACACCACTTCGTGTAACTGTTTCGTAGTTTCCACTTGCTTTGAGCTGCTAAGCAAAATCAGATTTACCTTTAAGGCATTTAACAAAAGGTATTTTGATGGCTGGGCTTACGGAAGCTTTGCGCTTTCCCCAAAGGAATCACTGTATTTAGAGTAAAATTTGCTATGAAATTTTTATGGTATATTTTACTATGTAAATTTTTACTTATTAGAAAGAGAAAGAGAGAGTGAGGTGGCCATTATGTGCTATTTACTGTGTCAGGCTCTCAGATCAAACCTGGTTCAGGACTAAAATAGTCACCGTGGGAATACAATAGATTATAGCCCGATAGAAGAGATCAAACAAACTCAACAGTCACAGAACACTTAGGCTGAGCTCCGAGTATCCAACATTTTAATGACTTAAGGAACTGAAATTCAATTTTCATCTTTCATAAATCTCTAGTCCCACATCCTCATCAAGATGGGGTGAGTTTCCTCATCAAGATAGGGTGGTGGGTCATATGGTCACCCGCCCAACACTCTAGGAGGAATAGATGGTCACAGTGCGAGTGAGGGGAAGTCCCCAAAACTGGATCTGCTCTCCTCTAGATCTGCGCGGAGCCCACTTGGCATGAAGAATCCTGTATGAAGTGGTTTTAAGACTCTGTTTCCTTGTGAAGCATGCAGCCACCCAGACACATCTAACTACAAAATGCAGTGCGGCTGTTTCACAGAAGGATGAGGGAAGAGTTGTGATAAACTCTAGCCAGTAGCTGTGGTGCTGGGTAATGTGATAGGGTAGAAGAGGGTAGTGCATAACTGCTGGAGCATCCAAGAGATTCATCTCTTGACACACAAAGGGGGCAGCATGTCAAGGGAAGTTGTCAGTGACAGACGACAGTTTCACCGGGAGCAGAGGCAGTGCTGAGTCAAACACATTATGAGTTGAGAAGCGTTCAAAGCAAAAGAGATTCTGAAAATACCAGACCAATAAGAAGCATCAGGATAGACTTCAGATCTTGTGCAATAGTCATACCTTGGTACTCAACTCCTTTCAAACTCATTGAATTTGTACTCAACAAATTCGTTTTGACATGGTTATTTTGTCCTGCCAGTTGTCATTTGTTTACACTAAGCCTGCAGCTAGAACTTCTCAGTGTAGACTTCCTCGTGACTTGCTGCCCTCTCCAGCCAGAGCAGTTTGTTCAGTACTGCTTGTTCCTGGAACTCACTGCCAGATGCAGCACACAATGACAGGTGCCAAGGTGCATCTGTGACGCTACTGATAATGTAAGGCAGTCTGCCATCCTCTTTGTTTCAGAAGTGTAGTTTTTTTTAATTAAAAAGATTGTTTTACATAAAATGACTAGTTATAAGATTTGGAATTCCTTCATACTGATTGATCTCGGGATGAATAGGAGAGACATAGGTGTTTTTAGCTTGGTTGTAGAATCTAAGTGATCCCCTTAACAACGTAGGAGGCATCATTTCTTTATGGACCAAAGGTTGGAGATTTTGAAATATACTATTATAATTTTAGGAACCAATAAACCAAGACATCCAGTGGACTGATGAGATAGATGTAATAAGGAACCAACTTAGCCACTTTATGTTAAACATGATGGTACGAATTCACCATTTTAAGAAATATCATTATTCACTGCCTTATAGCCTATGGACAAAAGAAATTTCCAAGTTGGTTTCCAGCATTTTACCCTTTCATTTAAAGAACATTGTTGCTAATATTGATTCCAGATTCTCATCAGCCCTCTTGCTTTTCATCCTCTGTCTTAATCCTCCTTAAAAATGGGATGATAGAAATGTACTACATTGATAATACTATAGGATTTAAAGTATTTTTTAAAGTGACTGTTGTTTTCTTTCTGTCTAGGTGTAAAACTTCTTGGGGCCAGGCACTGTGTCTGCAGACGCCTACGGTGGCTAACACAAAGTGAGTTCACAACACATTTTAACCTTTCCTTTCTTTAGATCCTGATACCTAATATAGTACCTGACACAGAGCTGCCACTAAGCAAGTATTGGTTAAGGTTGATGGATGAATGGATCATTGAAAAATTTTACTCTGTTTATCTAATATTACTCTCCTAAAATACACTAAATTTATTCCTTACTATTGATGATGGCTTTTAATTTATATGTGAAATTACAGTGTACTCAAAATAATAGAATAGGGAAATGACCTTTTCATGAGAGTTTTACTTTTTCCAGACCATTTTAGGCATGAGTGTGAAAAGATCTAACAATGGGTTAAAGTTTTGAACTGGAGCAGCAGATGCCTATAGATGTAAATGTTGATTGTGTTTAGCGGCTGCTGCTATGAAATTATTAGCCCATGGCAGTGGTCTCGCCTACATACTTTATTTTGGTTCTTCTGGAAACCATGGAGCCATTTATTGTTAATGAGGAAATGAAGTGAAAGAACAGATTAGCAAATATGTTAGCAAATTTTTAAAAGTCTGATCTGTTAAACAATAGCAGGTTATCGTGTAACACATTTGGTTCTCATGGCAAGAGCTTTGGTATCAACACAGCTTTGTTACCTTATATATCCTTTATCTAATATAAATACTTCATCTATCATAATAATGGCTCTTGTTAAAATCCTCAATTAAGTATATTTTCCTTACCCATTGCAGTTTAATAGTGCACTTCTAATCTTTAAAAAGATAATTCTTTGAAATAAACAACTCCCATGCTATTTGTCTAAGATACTTGATCTATTGACGTACCATTTAAGTGTTATTCTCTAGTTAACTTGTAGCAAATTGTAAAATAAACTCAAATGATTTTAATCAATATTTCTAAATATAAAGCTTAAATTTCTTTAGCTTCTTAAAATACACTTATTTGCTAAAATCTGGATTCCCAGGCTAAAGAAAGAATATCAACTTTTGTGTGTCACAGTTTGTTTCATTTTGGGGTTGATGTTTCTCATGGCTAAGAAAAAGGAAACATCTGCAGATGACAATGGTATCAAAAGGGCCTCCAAAGATCAAGGTGCAATTGAAGTCAAATAAGATGGGAATTAAATAAGAGGGATGCAAATTGTAGTGAATGTTTTTCAAGCCTTCAGCCTGTTCCCCTTTGGATTGCTCATTATATCACATTTATATGTTAAGGTTCACCTCACTTTTCCCATAAAGCATTGTTGATACCGCCAGTCCGAACTGCTGTGTATCTTTGCTCATGGCTGTCTTGTGATACTGATCATTTTCTCTATGCTTCAGTGGTTTGTGTAGAATAAGTTTCCATTTTCTGAGTATATTATGTTCCAGAATCCATTTAAAAAAACAGTCGTTTGCATATCCAAAGTGCTTATTCCATATAGCTAATAATTCAGTGATGTTTCTGTTTTCTCTTTAGTTTCATTTGTCCAAACTGATGCTACTATAAATATTTGAAATGTATTTTCATTTAGAACACTGTTTCTTCAGGACAAATCAGTTCTATTATGAGGGGTGAATTGTATAGATTGGAGACCAACACTTGCCTGCATTCCCTGCTAACTACCACCTTACCTTATGTCTGCTCAAGTTTGTGCCTAAGATTTGTCCTCTGTAAAACAGAGATGATCATGGTACAGACTTTTGTGGCTATTGTGAAGATTAAATTAGCTCATACATAAAAAGTGCTTTGGAACAGTGTATGCCACATAGGAAGAGGTGAAAAAAATTAGTCTGTAGATAATACTGTCACTGACACTTGGAACATCAGGAGCTTAGGTGTCCACTTACAGTCACATTTGAACGTGGAATTAAGCAACACATCTTAGTAGTTCAACTTCTAGAGATGAGATAGACACCTCACTCAAAGAGGTGTCTCTGTATAAGGAATAGAGTAACTACATTTATCCAATCTTTTCCATCCACCTGCATTTCCAAGGTAAGTAAATATCAAAAAAATACCATTGCGCCTTTATCTTGTCATATAAATTAAATTAAACTAAAAGAAGCACTGTTACTCTTGATAGACTGTTAAGCCCTTAGTGTTATAAAGCATAAAGCAAATGGTTTTATATGTTATCCACATATCATCGCATAAGAGATAAAGAAAAAAACCCATTGGTCAAGGAAATAAAAACCTCTCACAACTGATGAGTCAGTGCAAGAACCCCAAGTGAAACTCTCCTGACCTTTCTGCCTGCTAAAGACAGAGCTCTGAGTCAGGACCAAGAGCACTTGTTAAGTTAGTATTTACATATCCCCAACATCTTTCTTTGTGATTTTCTACCCCTTAACAAATCTACCCATCCCTCTCCAACCCCATCTTTTCCATACTGTTCCGAAAAATAGCTTCAGATATGTCAAACAACTAGATAAAACTCAGTCTACTTTATTCAGGACCATATGTTTAACCAGTGTTACCTAAATTGTCTTGTCTTCCATTCATCTAAGATCACAAGCTCAATACCTGCTGATATTTTAGAGGCAGGCATTAGGATTTCTTCTTTCTCTTTGTAGTACATGAACACTATACATCTCTCCTCAATAGAGGCATCTAAGGGTAACGCATTACAAAATATTTCACTTCTTACCCCTTCAGAATAAAACACAGCTTTTTTATTCAGTGTATCCTTTATTTCTTAAATATATTTAGCCTTTACTTTCATTGCATACTGTATGCAAAGCACATTGTATGTATGCTGCATTACACTTACACAGATCTCTAAGATCTAAAGTTAATTATTTCTATGTTAAAATGACAGACTTGAGAACTAGAGAAACTAAATACTACCTTGCCTAGCCCCACTAGCAGTAGTACCATCAAACTTCAAATCGAAGTGGATCTCCAGAGACAGCCATCACCACTTTTTTAAGATGATCCCTGAGTGCTTTGAACTGAGAGGATCAAAACAATCTAACTAGACGGCAAAACATCAGGCTTCCACCCAGCCAATTCCTCTCTGTCTGTTACTATCAACTTTTTGAAAGAAGAATATATGCCTTCTTAGGCTGTTATGGTTGATACATTGTGTCAACTTGGGAAGTCTAGAGGTTTGGCTGAGTGATTTAGCAGGAAGCCAGAGTGCTTACTTTGTACACATCCTGAGCCTGTGGAAGAGGGGGGCGTGGAGATTGTGTGAGAGCTACGTGCCCCCTGGGTGGGGGTAGGCGGTTTACAATGTAAGGGAAGAGAAGAGGCTGTTAACAGCCATTCCCCTCTTTTGCTGGTTGTTTTGCTGTGCTGTGCTGCCATGAACAGTTTGCCCTCTGCCATGTACCACTCTGCCTCAGAACCAGTCAAGTATGGACTGAAACCTCCAAAAACTGTAAGCTAAATAAACCTTTCCTTCTTTCACTTTGGGTTTTGGAGATTTTGTCTCAGCAACGACAGAAAAGTAACCAAGACATAGGCATTTTTGTATCTCTCACAAAGTTGAAAAGAGTGCTGTGACATCATGGGCATTTAATGAATGCCTAATTTTGAACACTGTGAGATATTTAAAAGACTGTTAATGCTGAGTACACTACTCTGTAGTAAAGAGTTCACAAGATTTTTCTGTAGGGCCATTATCCAAGTTTCATCCATTTGGTTAAGTGAGCTTTCCTCTTCATGTAAGTATCAGTGTCACTTTTCATAATTGGATCAAGCTAATGCTAGCCAAGTACAGTTAAAATACCCAAACGTTACAAGTAGTGTGGTGAGCATACTAATATGTTGGGTTATAGAGCTGAAGGCTTTGCTTATTTTGGCAAGTGCAGTTTAGTTTGTTATAAATGGTCACATTTGATTACATGATATGTTGTACAAACTTTGACATCTGGGCTAATGCCAGTGCCTATATTTTATTTCACATAACTCTTTCACATAACCTATGCTGTTGGTTCATTCTTGGGGCTTCATCAGTTAAGATAGCCAGAAATATCAAGATTTCTTCAGATTTTTAAGAATTGTTTAAATTGAAGTTTTGATGGACACTATTTTGGAGACATAACTAGGTCTGCTAACTATGGCTTCCCACTACATGAGCCTAATTTCAGTTATTTTTAGAAAGAAGTAATTAACATTACACATAGCAGGTACACGCTCAGATCTGAGAGATCTTTGATTACAGTATTAATTTGACAATTCCAGGTAAAGAAGTTAATCTAATTAAAGGAAGGTTAATTGTGTATGAAGACTGTAGGCACAGAGGAAGAAAGCTCAGTAGGATGTTCTTGGAAAGAATTCTGCTGGAGAGAGTTACATTACCAGGGTGATAGGAACAATTTTCACCCTATATGCATAGTGTTTAAAAGCAACATTGACCAAACTCATTTATTAGCAATTTGAAAAAGAAAGAGTAATATGAGTAATATAACTTATGTGGAGGCTATGACAAAGTACCTGAGATAATCAACACAAAAAGCTGGTGGGTTTGTGGTGGCACACAGTTTCAAAGGATTTAGCTGGCAGTGGCTCAGCTCCGTGCCTTTGGACCTGTAGCAACCCAGTGCATTATGGAGGACACATGGCAGAAGAAGCCTGTTTTCCTCACGTTGGTCATGAGGCTGACACTGAGGAGCTGGGGTTACACTCTCCCTTCTAGGACATGCACCAGTGACCTAACTTCTCCCCCTAGGCCTGCCTCCTAAAAGTTCCAGTACCTCCCAAGAGTACCACAGCTGGGACCAAACTTTCAACAACATAGGTCTTTAGGGACAGTCAGAACCAGAGGATAGCAAAGGTCAATAGCTTCTTCACTCTAAAAGTCTAAAATTATCATGATTCTTGACTGTGAACAGACTTAGAATTTGATTCAATACATCATTCATATGGTCACAGAATATCAGAACTAAAATAGATTGTAAAAACTTAGGCTCTGATTTTATATAATGTATTTAGACCCAGAGAGGATAAGTGACCCACCTAAGATCTAAACAGTATTTGGAAGTGTATCTGTGGCTCAAAAACCTTTTAATCAGCCTTTAAAAGCTGTGTTCTGCTTCAGTGCGAAGGAACATAGGGAACGACTTGCACCGAGGGAGGTCACATTTTCTTCTTCTCTTCGATAAGAAACTTCCCCATGACACACAGCCAGCTGGTCTTTGAGTAAATTACTGGGGCCTGGATCTGTTTTTCAGTATTTAGGAGCTCCAACTGCAACAAGAGTCAGGGTGTAGCTCATGCAGATCAGATACGCTGTCATATGCAACCTCTTTCCTTGTGCATCTATGGTATGTTTCATCTTTGAGACTGAGGTCTAGAATTAAACACCATGTAGCAAATGGTGGCTTCACAACCTCAAAGTATTAGAAAAGGCTACTATTTTCTCAATTAACCTGTTTTAGATTCAGTTTTTAAAATTAACTTTGCTTTTATAATACTTTAAATTGTCCAAAAAAACAAAAAACAAAGCAGAAAGGTAGTTTTATATGGACCCCCATCAAGGGGGGGCTCTTATACAGACTTTAAAATGGTTTTGTTACATTTCTCATTTTTTAAGCCAAGACTGATAGAATTAAGTATTAACTATTTGTTCTAATCATCATGATAACTATAAAAATAGTATAAGTTTGGATAGTTGGAGTTGATTGAGAAAGACAATGTTTTTAAAACTTGAGTCTCGTTTGACTTCTTAATGACAAGTGCAACAACTAGTGTAAAAAATTAGATAGTTCTGCTAACTTTATCAATTTTGATTATCTTTTCTCCCTAATTATGCAGTATATTAATGTAACTAAAGTATAACAATTTCTCACTAGTTTAATCAGTATTTATCAATTTACTTTAAAGAATGGAAGCTAAAACAATTGGCCTGAACTTTTATGTAAACAGATCAAATAAAAGATGGAAGGATGGATAGATAGATAGATAGATAGATAGATAGATAGATAAACATAACATGTATTTTGAACATCCACTCATCTAAAATTGGATTCCAAAGGTATATTAATATGGATGTATTTTTAATTTTGTCTGAACTTAATTCACTGATTAAGCTGAAGTCACTAATTACATATAAATCTCTTGAAAGAAAAGAAGCAAAAAGACAAGAAGCCTGTCCCTTAGCAAAGACAGGCAAGAGCAACTGAAAGCTTACAAAGCCTCAACAGAAGTATAGATAGAGGGTGACTTGAAACTCCTCCAAAAAGAGACCCAAATGTCAAGCCATCCAGGATTATGTTCTCGAATGGTGGAATAGATTATTTCTAGAAATAACTGACTGAATAATTAAAGTGAATAGTTTCAGTCCAATTTAATTTGAGATGGTGGAGGGTGGGACCAGAATATCAGACTAGTGTGCTGAAAACCTTCTTCATTGACAAGCCCTTTATCTGCCTCATTCACTTCCTACTTATAGACGAAAAATGGGGACAAAACTCTTGGGGCAGAAATCTAAAGTTGTTTAATCATTAACATTTCATGCTTCCTTGTTAGATATTCACCATCCACAGGACGGCACATAGGGGCTCAACTGTGAAATATCTCCCAGATCCCTCTTTGCTGTTTCCTGAGACCTATATATTTTCAGAGCTAAGATATAATCATTGCCTACTGGCTTGACATTTTTTAATAATATGAATTTTTACTAATATCTGACCCATTTCTTAAATAGTATTGTGCAGACAATGGTGCTTAGACTGGGCTATGTTGGACACAGGGAGAATTTCCTGCATCACGGGCAATATATATAAAGGGCAGCAATAAGACATGGTCACATGAAGAAGTTCTCTACATGGCACCATAATTTTGAGTCCTAAGTTTATGAGAAATGCTACAATATATTTTTCATATTTGACAAATATGATTATTATGATCTTATAAATTTATTGACAAAGACTTTTAGGGATTGTTCTTATAATGGATGGGGTAGCCTTAAAAATAATACTTTATAAATATCTTGTCTTGGTTTACTTAGCCTTCTATAACAAAATACATTAGACTGAGTGGTTTTCTTGGTCACTTTTCTCTCATTGCTGAGACAAAATACCTGATATCCAGAATTAAGGAAAGAAAGGTTTATTTAGCTCACAGTCTGTGGAGATTTCAGTCCATACTCAGTTGGCTCCAAGGCAGGGTGGCACATGACATAGGACAATAGTTCATGGCCGAGGAAAACAGCAAAAGCAACAAGAGCAAAAGGGGAGGAGTGGCGGAAAGCAGCCTCTTTCTCTCCCTTACATATGCAAACTCTCTGCCCCAGAGTGGGTGTAGCACTCACACCCATGACTGCATGTATCTTTGGAGAGACACTCAAACACAAATTATGACAGTGGTGTAGAAATAACAACAAAAAAAATTCTAACAGTTATGGAATCTAGAATTCCAAGATCAAGGCCTTAGAAGACTTAGTGTCCAGCAAGGACCTTATTGCTGCATCCCTGTATAGTAGAAGTGGCATATTGATTCTCTGGCTTTTTGAAGGACACCAACATCATTCATTAGCGTTCTATATCATGACTAACTACTTTTCAGTGTCCTCCACCTCCTAATGCTTTAACATTGGTCATTATGTTTCAAATTGTGGATGTGAAGGAGACCCAAGTGTACCTACTCTAGAACAGCTTATGCTTTTAAAATCCTGGAGAACATTAAATGGGCTCCAAGCTTAGGAGTGAGGGTGTAGCTCAGAGATGCAGAGCATGCTTAGTATGTGTGAGCTCTGGGGTTGGATTCCCCAAAGCCACCACATATAGCCTAAAAGGTTCTAAAATTTAAAATAGTAATTTTTTAAAGTTTTCTAAATAATTTCGGACATTTTAATGCACAATCACATTTTAAATGATATTTTTAAATATCAGAAATCTTCTAAAGTTACTGAAAGGGACTATGGAATTTCCTGTATAACATTTTGTTTTAAAAACATGTCTACTTTAAAAAGATGGTCTTATTATTATAACTTAAAAATACTATTAATGTCAAGGTACAATTTACAAATACACAATTTTTTCTCTTTGTTCACAAGGATTATGCACCTCAGTGTCCTTCTGGGAAATGAATTTACCCATTACAGATATTTGAAACATATATTTAAGGAAATAGAAATTGTACAAACAATATTAAAATAAGTATAATAACAATAAATAAAGGAATAGTTCTTACTGTTTATCTATTTCAGATGAGTAATTGTGGATGTGCACAAAGTCCTTTTATTTCATTCACCTACTCACTAGTATTTAACCAGTCACTACAGCAGATCAAAATATAAGTTCTAGCCTGCCTACAAGCAGGTCACAGTCCATTACATAGCAACAACATGAAAGCAAGTAAGGATGCCAATTTTTGCCATACTTTTAAAATTGGTAGTATTTATTCGTAGAGCTGTGTTGTGAACAGGTATCTTTACTCTTTCATAGTTTATATCATTTTACGTATTAAAACAAGTCACAGCATTTTCTTTTTCTTTTGAGACAAGGCCTCGCTATGCAGTTCAGGCTGGCCTGGAGCTCACTTTGTAGCCCAGGCTGGCCTCAAAATCTCAATGATCCTCCTGCCTCGGCCTCTCGAGTGCTGGGATTACAGGCATGTGCCACCACTCCCGGATGGTCACAGTATTTTCATAAAATGTATTTTTTTGAATTTTCTGATCAAATTGGTTGTATTCATCATGCAGGACATGATGATGTTTAAGGCAGGAGGACATCAAGCATAGGCCCAAACACCAAGCATAGGTCCAAACACCAAGTATAGGCCAAAACAAGGGTGTTTGAATAGAGTGCCTCCAGGGCCAGACACTTGGTGCTGCTGGGGCGAGTGCTCACCAGGAACACTGAGTAGGGGAGACAGATGATAAAGGCAAAGAGGCGAGGATAAATTAGATACTAATGAGGGAGTTTGAAGTTTAAAATATTTAATGATCAGGACAAAGGAGATGCCATCTCAGAAGAGAAGTTTATCCAGATATGAAATCAATATTCATAGGAAAAAATAAAGAAAGAACATCAGACAAGGAGATGAATGAAAATTTAGAAATTCTGAAGGGAGTAGGTGACTGGAATAGTGAAGGACTGAGTCATGCAGATATTGAGGAAGAACATTCTCGAAAGAAGATATGGCAGGGGCAAAGGCCCTAAAGAGTGAATTTACCTAAAGTGAAGAACAAGAAGCCAGTGTGGCCAGTGTCTAAGGTACAAGGAAAGACAGAAGACCCTTGTAGTCCCTTAGGAGAACTTTGATTTTTTAATCTAAGGGAGATGTTCTTTCACTGAAGGTCTTGAATAGAAGAGTGACGTAAACAGACATATTTTCAGGGGATGCTTTAGGCTTCTGACTTCCCCGCCAAGTAATTGGGAGAACAATGATCACTATTCTACAGAGGAGGCTGTTCCAGTTATATTCATATTCACCCAGTCGGATGACGACACTGGTGGTAGGAGAAGTGGCTGCATTCTGCATAGGCCTTACCTGTATAGCAGGGCTGCCTCGTGAGCAGGTCAACCACGTGGGGTTGTGCAGAAGAGAGCCAAGAATGATGCAGCCTGCATGAGCCGAGCACTGCTGTACACCAAATCCCCGGCTCAAATTTAGGAAAGTGAGAATGAGGAGTCTGACATAATAGTTGTTATCAACAAAACAGACAATAAGTTCTGACAAAGGCCTGAGGAAACAAGTCTTTATACACTGTTGAGCAGTAGGCAAATCACTACTTCTACTGTGGAAATAAATATGGGGTTTCATTAAAAAAATCCTAAAAGTAGACATGTGTGGTGTATATGACTCCTCAATATTTCCAAGGAAATTTAAAGTGAGCATACTGTAGCAATACCTCATCACATGTCTATTTTGGCTCAACTTACAATAGCTAACAACCTAGATGACTGTCAACAAATCAATGAACAAGAAAGGTTGATCTGTGTATGCACTGGAATATTTTACAGTCGTAAAGAAGAATGAGATCATTTCATCCACAGGGAAATTGACAGAATTTGAGATCATCTTAAGGGAAATCAATGAGGTGCAGAAAAATAAATTCATGAGTTTTGTCGCATATGTGGGGAAATAAAATGACAGATAACGTGAACTCAGAAGGGAGGCGGTGAGGGCAGAGGAGAGGAACAAGTGGCAGAGGCGGGAAGGGCAGCAGGCTAAAGGGTGGTAGAGATAAGGAAAGCATGTTCTGCACATGTACAAATCTGTCAAAACGAAGCCCGTTGATCTGTACAACTAATATCCACTAACAAAAAGAGAACACAGATTTTCTAACATAGCAAATCCAGCAGACAGTAACAGGAAAGTATAACTATTCCCATGATGAGGGAAGCACAGGGACTTAATCTAATCCAAATAGTAGAGGAATTGTTTTGGAATTCTCCAGGAATGAACGTGATGTGTGAATCTGAGAGATTCATCGAATTTATTGAGGAAGAAAGAAGGCCAGGGGGAGGGCAGAAAGCCGTTTAAGGGCATGAAGTCCCAAGCACATTTCATTTGCTAATTTCTCAGTGATATTACTACAGTGTCTTTGGGGCAAGTATGTTCCTGCCGAAGACTTTTTGTCCCTAGCAGCAAGTTTGTTCATAGATTATATTCTCATGCACTTTTAAGAAAATATTTACGGAATCACCCATTTTCTGATAGAATCCCTATGCTGAGTGCTGAGAAGTAAACTAGAATAAATTATATTTGAATCCTTCCTTCAAGAAACTGAACATGCTTTTATCTTCCAAGTTAAGACCTAAATACTAATTAAGTGCACTAAGATATATATTAGTTTCTTTCAAGTTGCTTATACACTAAGTCATATCCTCCATGCTGTGAATTCCCTAAATTACTAAATACTCAGCAGACTACCCCCAAAGTTGTACTGCTTGTTATTAGCAGTGTACAGTAACTATAACACCTATCATATTACCTAGTTTATAATATTTCTTACATAATGAATGTGTTTCCCAATGTTAATCATGTCTTTTTGCTACAGATAAATGTAGAACTAATATCCTTATATTTATGGCCATTGATTCCGGGAACTTTCCTTACATAATCAGTGCCAGCAGGCTGACACATCATTGCCATGATTTTTCTTCTATTTAAAATCAGTCATTGATAATCTTGAACTTAGTACCACTTGTAGAAGCATATTTTTATAGGTGTATCTAATTGCAATTTCTCTCCATTTTGTTATATGAAATTTTACACAGTTGCCATCTTACAAGTTTATTTGACCTTGTGCCTGCTTTCAATACAATTGTTTCTCAATGACTTCCCTCTTACCGCCTGCGTCTGTTTAATTTCATCACTTTGAAATTTGAGATCATCCCTTGAGTCACTTCCTTCATTTTTGTCATGTTCCTTCCCTGTACTTGCAGAGGGAAGTTTCTTTTTTCTAATCCCCTGTTCAATTAGATTTTGTTCACATTGGAAAGAAAGACCAATAATGGTTATAAATATATTTTAATGTGAATATAATTTTATAATCAGAGTTACTTATCTCATACCAACTTTCCTTTCACATTTCGTAGGGAAAAAGAATTGATCTGGCAGCAAACAAACTCCCGGTTATGGATCTGTGAAAGTTATTAACCTCTCAGTGCCCCATTTAGCTTTTCCCATTCCACAAGAATCAGTGATGAACACACCCATCCATTTTATTCTCCTCATTAAAGCAGAGAATTAACAAGAAACCAGCCCTTCTTGTTTTTTTTTTTTTTTTCCTTTCAACTTAGTAATGTTTAGGTATTTCTAAGAAGAAGGCACCACTACTGCCCTGTTGGAACACAGCATGGCAGGTGCCTGACACTTTCCTGGACAGCTGTGTCCATGATGAGGGAGCCTATAACCCACTTTAGGTTCTAATGAGTTTGAAAGCACCAGAGTCGCCACGCTTGTACCCTGAATGGATTTAATTCCACAGATCCAGATGCTGCCTCATTGTCATTCAGGGCTGTCTCGCTTCCCTCCTCCTCTCTTCCTCTAGTCCATTGTTTTAAGATTGTTGTGGAAGTCTGAATCGGAGAAATGAGCATTTTTTTTTTTTACTTACTCTCTTCCTATTTCTCTAGATGCAATCGATCAATAACTGCATATGCAGTGTGCTTAGTACATTCATTATTGTCAAATCACCTTTCTGGAGATTTTTGTTTTCTGAATATCCACTTAAACCACAGCAGTGAAACAGTAAAACTGCTTGTTGCCTTCCATCGAAAATTAGGCTTTGGCTCTAGGCCAAACTGCCCGAGCCAGCACTAATATAATTCACAACTGGAAGGAGACAATCAATTAATCAATACTATAATTTGGAACTGACCATAGTAGTAACACTCACAGCTATTAGACTCAACTGACTGACACCGTTTAGGATTAATGAGGTAGCAAGTGCAGGGAAGCCAAAGATTCATTTAAAGACTTTTCCCCCTAAAATCAAGTCACCCTCTCTATTTGCTTGTTTTTGTCCAATTTAGTGCTACCACAGTGAAATCTAATGTGAGTACAAAATTTTAGACCAAAGAACCCTACCAAATCACAGTGATTTTGAGTAAGAACTCTAGTGAACATACTAAGAAAGGATTTTGGAAAAGTAATTCAGCTTAGTGTGAAAGTATTCTAAGAAAGCACACCCAGTGGCATAAATTTGCTTTTATTATTTGAACATTCCTTGATCTAATTTTATATATTCAAACACTAATATAGTTGTTATTTGGATACATGAGGAAAATTTAAGTTGCAAAATTTTTAAAGAGTTGTGAGAAATGTGTATTTGCAGCTACAATCCATGTTATTCAGGATTCTGAGACAGGATGAGTACAGTTCAAAGCTGGTATCTTAGCTACCTTCTCATCATTGGAACAGAACACCAGACAGCCACATTAAGGACAAAAGGTTTAATTCGGCTCACAGTTTGTAGAGGTTCCATAGTGGGCTGATTCCGAGGCAGCAGAGGGGCATGGCAGAGGAGAGACAATGCATGAGGTGGCAGGCAGCAAGCAGAGGCGATGAAGGGAGAAGGTCAAATACTTTTCTAGGCCATCTCCAGAGTAACGCACCTTTTCCCACCAGCTTTAACTCCCAATACCATACCCAGTTAATAGATCTAGTGTCACACACTAACAACCCAGTATCACACAGGCATGATCTAGTCCCCTCCCAAAAGTCCCACCTATGAAAAATTAGGCTTTGGGGAAACACCTATGTGTAACACCTAGCAGCAAGCTTGGACAAATTTGAAGCTGGGCGTGGTGGCACACACCTGTAATCCCAGCACTCCAGAGGCTGAGGCAGGAGGATCGTTGCTAGTTCAAGGCTACCCTGGGATACACAGTGAGCTCAAGTCCAGCCTGAATTACATAGTGAGACCTTGTCTCAAAACAAAACAAAACAAAACAAAACAAAACAAAAAATAATAAGTTTGTAAGGACCTGTCTCAAAAAAGGCTAGAGATATATTTCAGTGGGGAGGCTCTGTGCTCAATTTCCAATACTTGGAAAAGAGACCAAAAAAAAAAAGTCCTATAAGCATTGAATTAGAGACTGAATATAGTAATTTGACTATGGCCTGAAGTTGATTTAAAGTCAAGAAAAACATAGATCTTATTATGGTGACCTCTATATGTATTATTTGTGATATTTTTGAATACTCCAATGTGAAATAAAACCAGAAATAAGAAAATTTTCAAAGTGAAAAACATGTAATTATATTAAAATTGGTTATCTTTGAGGAGAGTCTCATATCAGAATTTTTAAAGTTATGCTTATTAATATATATTAAATGCATATCAGAATTTTAAATTACAGTTATTAATGCATATTAAATTTATAAATTAATGGGTTGTGTGGTGAAATTTCCAAATTTCCAATATTGTATTTTGATTATATCCAGTCTCCTTTCTATAGTCTTTTGCCCTTTCATCTCCTGACCTTCCCCTGGTGTCCTTCACTTATCCCAAATCCTCTCGTATCAGTCGGTTTTGCTGTAGTGAGGACAAAGTAGCTGGCAGCCATGACTTGAGGAGGGGAGGTTTAATTTATGGTTCTGGGGGACTCAGTTCCATGGCTGGCTGACTCTAAGGTGTAAACGACTTGACAGAAGGGCCTGACATTGGAAAGCTGCTCAGCGCATGGCAACCAGGAGGCAAAGCAGGGAGAGAGGAACCAAGAACATAACCCTTCATGTCCTGCCATCGGGGATCTGCTTTTTGCAACCAGGCCCCGCCTTGAACATGTACAACTTTGGAGAGATATTTTAGATCTGAACCTAACATCTGTCTTCTGCTGTCAGGTCATCTTTGTTTTCCACAAATGAGAGAAAATGTGGTAATTGTCTTTCTGTACCTGGGTTATTTTGCTTAACATAATGTACTCACATTTTCTTTAACCTTCATCTGTGGATGAGCTGACAAGTTGATTTCATAATTTGGCTATTCTGAGTAATGCCTCAATAAACAGGTGCCTGCAGAAATCTCACAGTTGTGCTGACTTTTTACTTTGGGTATATTGTAGATCTAGTTGTAGTGTTTCTGAGGAGCCTCTGTACTGTTTTCCATAGTAGCTCTGCTAACTTACATTTCCACCAACGGTATATAGGTTCCCTTTTTCCTCACCTTTTTCTGGCATTTGTTGTCTTTAATTTTTAATTATACCCATTCTGACTGAAGTGAAACAGAATTTTAAGGTAGTTTTGATTTTCATTTGATGAATCACTAATGAGATTGAGCATTTTTCATATATTTTTGGCCATTTATACTTTTTGAGGAGGGTTTGCTCATTTACCCATTTTTTTTTGGATTACATTTTATTGTTAATTTTTTAAAATTTCTTTACTATTCTTGATACTACTTTGCTAACAGATGAAGCTAACAAAAATTTTTCTTCCATAATGCAGATTATCTTTTCACTCTGTTAGTTATTTCCTTTCTCATGAAGTAGCTTTTTAATGTAATATAATCCTATTTGTAAATTATTGCATTCATTTTCTGAGCTACTGGAATCCTACTCAAAAAGTCATCATTGCTGCCAATATCTTAAGTGTTTCCTCTGTTTTCTTCTCATGTTTTCAAAGTTTCAGTTTTTACATTAAAATCTTTGATCCATTTTGAGTGTGATTTTACACAGGATGAAAGACGGAGGTCTAGTTTTAATCTACATATAGACACACAGTTTTCCGAACAAAATTTTCTAAAAGGTTGTCTTTTTTTTTTTTTTTTTCCGGGACCGGGGATCGAACTCAGGGCCTTAGTGCTTAGCGGCAAGCACTTACCCCACTGAGCTGTACCTCCAGCCCAAGGTTGTCTTTTTAATAACATGTTTTTGGCACCTTTATCAACAACAGGGGTCCTCAACCAATGGCCACGCTTCAGTACTGGCCCGTGGCCTATTGGGAATGGCGCCACACAGCAGGAGGTGAGCAGTGGGCAAGGGAGCAAAGCTCACCCATATTTACCACCTGAGCCCTGCCTTCTGTCAGATCGGGGGCAGCATTACATTCTGTAGGAGTAGAAGCCCTACTGTGAATCACACATATGAGGTATCTAAGTTGCAAACTCTTTGAATCATCAGAAACCATCCTCCCAACCCACTCCCACCCATGGAAAATAGTTTCCCAGAAAACCAGTTCCTGGTGAAAAAAGAGTTGAAGACCATTGGTTTAGAGTTATTTGTATGCTCTTGCTGCATTTGTGTATTTCTGGGCCCTCAATATTATTCTCCTTGTACATGTGTCTGTTTTGTGCAATACCATTCTGTTTCATTACAATGGCTCTGCAGTGCATTTTGAAGTCAGTTGTTGTGGGCCTCCAGTATTGCTCTCTTTGCTTACAAGTGCTTTGGCTATTTGGAACCCCTTGTGCTTCCATATGGATTTTAGGATTTTTTTCTACTTTCAAGAAGGATATCACTGGCATTGTGGTGAGGATTGCACCAAGTCTGTAGATCATTTTCAATGTGATGAGAAATATCATGGAAGTTTGAAGTTAAGGTAGAAAAGGAGCTCCATAAGATTTGCAAAATACCCCCCTGAAGACAGTCTATTACATAAAATGGGAAGTCCAAGTAGAAGGCTAATATAATTTTATCTATATTTGCTTTTTTATTGATCAGATTTTCAGCTATTGGGACAAAATATCTGACACCCAGAACTTGAGAGAAGGGAGGTTTATTTTGAGTCACAGTGTCAGAGGCTTCATCGCATGGTCAGTCAGCTGGCTTTAAGGCAGCCATATCACGGGGTGAGGGAAATGGGGCAAAGCTGCTTGAGAAACAGAGCAAGTTGGAGAAAAAGAGAAAAGGGCCAAGGGACAGATATAAGCCCTAAGGTTAGACTCCTATGACCTCATTAGTCCAACTAAGTGTCTCCTCCTAATTAAGCTATGAATTTAATG
Organism: Dinomys branickii; assembly: GCA_004027595.1. NCBI lineage: Eukaryota > Metazoa > Chordata > Mammalia > Rodentia > Dinomyidae > Dinomys > Dinomys branickii. The sequence continues at coordinate 55,940 of PVLD010002447.1, read as the reverse complement.
ATTAATTAATCAATCCAATTGATGATCTGAGTAACCTTGTAATCCCATTATTTGTCCAGGAATCACTTAATCCATTGACACTAACAGTTGGGATTAAGTGACACAATATACTCTTATAAGGATTTATAATTTATACTACCCCATGGTTGTTTTCATAGCATACCTTATGCATTTTAAATAAATGGAAGTTCTTGAAAAAACATATTCAACTTTAACATATCACTGGTTTTCCTAGACAGAGGACAGTATTTTTATTCTACCTGCCTACACAAAATCAATGACAAAATGAAAATTATATAAATGAAAATACAAAATAGATTTGAATAGCAGCATTTAAAATTGTTAATAAAACAGAACTTGAGTTTTTACCCTATAATTAATGTGTTCTTATTTCCCTTTTAGAAAAGAAAGTGTAAAGTTGGATTGGAATTGTTATGCATTTTGTTTGTCTCTTTCTTTCCTTTTTTAAACAAATCAAATATTGCTCCTGAACCTTACAAAGTTGACAATGAAACATAAAATGGTGTGCCATGAAAACAAAACCATAAAATATTCCAGTCAGTGTGAAAATGAGTGGGTTTAGTTGTTTACTGTTTTGTTTATTTTTATAATTTGAGACAACATGAAAACAAGAACACATACAATAGGACCTTTATTTTTGTTCCATTTTGTTCCAAATACAAAGGTAGTTTTTGATGATTTCTTCAAATATGAATTCAAAATTGCTAAAAATATAGAAAAGATAAAAATAACCTAAGGTGAAATATGAGAGACAAAATATAATGAATGAATGTTACAAAGAAAGTTGAAGCAACATAGAATGTCACAGTATATCCCAAAAAGTCCTAATAAACTACACAAACTCTTTGCACACTAGTCAACTTTGCTATATTAGCATCAAAAGACTCCTAACAAAGCATAAATGAAAGGACAACACTGTGTTTCAATGAAAAATGTATTTGCAAAACAGACGCTGGGCCAGCGTCAGCCAATGAACCATAATTTATCCAACTGTGTTAGTTACTTTTTCTACTGCTGGTACAGAAGGTTCAAGTTATTGTAGACTGCCTGCAAAGCAGAAAGAGCACAGTGGAGGGCATAGTGAAAAAAATTATTCCCTTCTTGACATGCAGGAAGCAGAAAGAGAGAGACTGGAGAGGATCCAGGGAGAGAGAGATACCCTAGAAAGGAAAGCCCACAGTGACCTGTATCCCCCAGCCAGGACTCACCTCTCAGGAGCTCTGATGAGTATAGTACCCTCATGACCCACTAGACTTACAAAAGCCCTACCTCTGAGCATATGAGATATTTAGGGGAATATTTAAATCTATACCATAATCTCATACCCTGATACCCAAATGTTCATGTCCATCTCATTATGCAAAATGCAACAGTACATCTCTAAGAGTTGTCAAAGACTTAACAATTAAAGCATTACTAAAATTTCCAATTACAAAATCTACTCTGATTTTGAAGGCAACCTCTCATCTTTGAGCCCCTGTAGAAAGCAAAAGGAAAGTTAAATATGTCCAACATAAAATGGCACAGGTTAAATATACTCATACCAAAAAAGAAGAGGAATCAAAGGGACAGTAAAGAATCCACCTAAAGCAAGATTGAAAACCAACATGGAAAGCATTCAACCTTATAGCTCCATATCTAGCAACTGAGGCAGTTTGTGACAACGTGAGCTCCAAAAGGTTTGTATGGCTCTACTTCTAAGACTTTAGTAGTGGGAGCCCACAGGTCCTCACTCAGGCTGTCTCCACTGAATGACTGCCACTATCTGCAACAGGCTTTCCATGTTCCTGACATCTCCAACTTCCTAGGGTCTCCCATGAACTTTCACCTCCACAGCTTCATACACTCTTTGTCCTCCCAGGTATTTTTTTGAACTCTGGGTGGAAGCCTTTGTGACCCCACATCCCTGGCATTCTGTTTCCCTGAAAAACCAATACCACATGGATGACATCAAGATCCACCACTAGCTCAAGGAGTAGCCTGGCACTCTTAGATCGTGGCTGAATTAGTTTTTGAGTGTCTGGATGGCTGGACAGGGAAACACTTCCATTGGCTTATGCATTCCTGAAGCAGCAAGGTACCATGGGGGTGCCTTCTCAAAGCAAAGCCTTTTGAAGGAGTATTTCCTTTATACATGTGACCCTGAGAAGACTGGGGTCTGGCTAATTCCTGATGTGCCTTCAGGCCATGCTTTTATTGTCCTGATAAAATAATTGGCTTCTTTTTAAAGCGGATCTGGGCTGGGGATATAGCTCAGTGGAATAAGCGCCTGCCTAGCAAGCGCAGGGTCCTGAGTTCGATCACCAGTACCGCCAAAAATAAATAAATAAATAAAGCGGATCTTTTCAGCAACCACAGTCTTTGGCATCAAGTTTGCAGGTGCTTCCTTTCTGGTGGATCTGTACTTTTTATATCCTCAGCTCTGTTATGTTTCCCTGATTCTCACTGTAAATCTGGCCAAGAGGAGCGAGCAGTACCCATCCTGAATATTGGGCTCTCTGGAAATTTTTTCCACCAGATCTCACCACCGGGTGAGATCTCTTGGGGGAAAGATTTCATTCACTATTCAAAATAAAATACTAACATAATAAGAGAATCAACTTTGACTCTCTGGAAAATCCAGAGTTCCAAACTTACATCGCCTCCACAGATTCAGCCGAGTAATGTCTTTTTGCTCCTCATGACTTTATTTTCCCTGATTCTCAATGTAAATCTGGCCAAGAGCAGCAAGCAGTACCCAGCCTGAATATTGGGCTTCTGGAAATTTTTCCACCAGATTAATCAGCTGATCATATTTAAAGTCAGCCTCACATAATGTGCTAGGACATAGATAAAATGTAAACAAATTATTTTCCAAAACTAAATGCAAATGGCTTCTAGTATAGTTTCCAATGCAGCCTTCATTCCCGTCTGAAATCTCATGAACCTGACCTTCTCTGTCTGTTTTCCTGTCTCCGTTCTGCTCTGAGCTCCAGTCAGAATCACTCATCAAGCAGTTTGCACCATTTCAAGGCTGCTGTAGCCTGTATCTGCAAACTTTTTCAACCTCTTCCTCCAAACTTATTTCAAAGGCCTCTAAACCATATGGTCAGGAATAGTCATAACAATGACCTCACTTATCTCATAATTTTCTGTATTAGTCACTTTCCCATTACTCAGACAAGACAGCTAACATCTGAACCTTACAAAGATTTTTCTTCAAAGTTCAGTAGATGTAATCCGTGCTGGATGGCTCTAAGAGAGAAATGGCATAGTGGAAGAGCATGGCAAAGAAAAGCTGTTATCATAGCAACCAGGAAGTAGAGAGAGTGGGAGGCAAAGAGAGTGATATATTTTCCAAAACCATGCATGCCCCCAGTCACCTGCCTCTCTGGTCCTTAGTTTATTGTTCTCTAGAGTGAATTTGATATCAATGCCTTTCTCACTGAGTTGAAGTGGTTGAATAAGAAGACATAGTATGTTGACACATGCTTAATATTTTATTTAGCTAGGACAAGTATTTCCAAGTATGTTCATAGGTCATTTTCAAAATAAGTGATTATAATTCAATGTGCCTATGATCTAGTAAAATAGAAGAAGGGCAGATATACAGGTATTAATGGTGGCCCCAGAGTTTGTAAGGACAATGGATTCCATACTTGAATTTCCATACTTGAAGCAAAAGAAAAAGGAAGTAGCAGTGTAATGATCTTAACCTTCAGTTTCATGGAAGAGATTTTAACAGAAATTAGATGCTAACTGCTAAGAGCTTAGGGGCTGCAAAGAAGAGGCCAGGTGAGATCTCTGGGGGGAAAATTTCGTTCACTATTCAAAATAAAATACTAACATAATAAGAGAATCAACTTTGACTCTCTGGAAAATCCAGAGTTCCAAACTTACATCACCTCCACAGATTCAGCCGAGTAATGTCTTTTTGCTCCTCGTGACTTTACCTTTGTTACTCATAAATTTCCTTCATTTTCCCAATTCCAACACTAGAAGAGTAGAAAGTCATAGTAAACAAGAAGGTGAAGTAGAGGTGATTCAACTGAAATCAAACCCAGAGTTCTAAAGACTCATGATATGAGATGTAACTACCATTCAAATCATTGTATTTTGTGTTTAAAATCATCATGATTGTTTTTAGTGTCTAAAAATATGCAAAGAAGTAACAGTCTCTGATGGAGTTTTTACTCAAGGACAAGATAGAAAATAGTGTGAAAAAATATTAAAGGGCAACCGAGTAAGGGAGAACATGCTGCCTTTTGATTCTTTTAGGTTGTTTTACTACATCTAATAATGTGCTCATTCAGTATTACATATGTTACATTCATAACCTCACCTATATTTGTATCTATCTCCATGTATCACTATCTATATTTGTCAGTGTAGAAAATTAAAACTATTTAATAGTAAATATATATTGAACACCTGTCATAGGAAAGACACTGTGCAAATGCTAAGAGTAAAGAGAATTTTATGAAATCTAACAATAAAAAAGATAGATGTGTAAATAAGCATGTAATTTATGCCACCAAAATATCTGCATCCTAATTCACAGAACTTGTAAATATATAAGCTTTCATGAAAAAGGGACTTTGTAGATATGGCTTAGCTATGGAAACTGAGCTGGATTTTTTAAGGGTTCATTGCATACATAGGGACCCTTATTTTAAAAAAACTGAGAAACAAAAGATCAATCTAAGAAAGTTATGTGACAAGAGGAGAAGTCAGAATGAAGAATATAAAAATGCTGTGCTGCCTGCTTTGAAAGCAGAGGAAAAATCAACAAACCAAATAATTCAATCATCTTCAAGAAGATGTAAAAGGTAAGGAAATGGATTCTCTTCTAGTACCTCCAAAGAAAAATAGCACTGCTAGCCCAGTTTTAAACTTCCAAACTGTAACAGAATATTTGTGGAGGTTAAGCACCAAGCTTTGTGGTTATTTGTTACAGTGGCCATGGAAAACTAATATAACAGGCAACAATAAAGAGCATAACAAAATAGCTGAATCACGTAAATGCTGAAATCACAATTCATTGGGATTTACTAGAGACATAGTGGAAATTTTGTGATAAAGGCACAGAAACCTGTGTCTATAATACCCACATTTACCTTTTAGAATATTTCTATGGATAAATTATTTAATTTTACTTTTATGAGTTTTATTACACTAAACAATGGGTTTTTCATAGGAAAAATTATCAGAAAATAAAATATTAAATGTTTAACATTTATTGATTATTCATAAAAATACCAAACATTTCAACATTGACTGTTTTTGGTATGCACAGTCTAAAAAAAATAACAGAAATAAATTCCTACATGAACTACAATGAAAATACCAATAGAACACTACAAAAAAAGTAACCTTTACTTCCACTGTCACACGTTCAGTTGTTCACACGGGAAGACTCGCATGTTCCGTACACATGTCTCACTCGTACTGACAGCATAAGTGCTTAGGTTTCCTTTCCTATGTGGCAGGTCACTCTTGTCAGCTCTCTTTCCTTTCCGTTTTGTCAGAAACTTCCTACTAGATTGTACAATGTGCACTTGCAGGAAAATAAGCTATCAATAATATAAAATACCAAATATGTAATGAATACTTAGAATAGACATCAGCATTTTCACATTTTAATTACTCATAAACCTAAAAGAGAACATCAGAAATAAATTTTTATGTGAGCTACTGAAGCTTACCACAGACATAATCTTTGCTGCAACTGTCATTCCCAAGGCAGTCTTCGCACATGAAAACTGCCTGTCTCTTAGACAAGTATCAGTTACACTGATAGTATATGTTTTATTCTTATGCCCTTTATTGCAGGACACACTTGACAGCTTTTTGGTTTTCTTGTTGTAGTGGATCTTCGTGATCCTGCATCTACCTGTTTTCCTGTCAGCTCAACAGCTTGTTCCACAGTATTTTTGCATAGTTACCTGGGCAGAAAATTTTTTATTTTTATTTTTCCTCTACTATAAATTATCTCTTAAAAGTTCCAGGCTTGTAAGAAAGTTTTTCAGTGGTGTTTTGTACTTGTTATTTTGTAATACCAAACTGCGCTACATATATTTAAAATTGAGTAAGACACAAATATTGGCCAATACTTTGTGTTTCAAGCGACATCTGCTGCATAACTCATCAACAGCACCTTTGGTTTTGTTTCAGAAAACTACCATCTCAGGCTTCCATTTTGTCAAGGTTTCCCTATCAATATTTCCATCATGGTGAAATGTTGACATTAGCAATACTAGTTTGTTTTTCTTTGCCAGACATAAGGCCAATGTTGTATCTTTCTGAAATCCAAATATTGTACTATACAATTCTCTGTTTTGAAATTACATTTCATTTAGAATTATTTTCCAAGTGTCAATCTTATTTTTTTCTGCTTTGTTTCTGCCAACAGTTCCTATGCCATTCAACCTGTGTTCATTTAGCAAATGTGACATCAGTTGGAGACTGGTGAACCAATTGTCAAATGTCACATTCTGATTAGTTTGGGGGATGGAAACAACAAGTCAGTTCACAACATCGTTGGTTTATTACTGTATGCATAAGGCCCTGGTGAGTTCCAGTATAAAATTCTAAACTGAAAGCCTAACGAGCCTTCACATTTACAAGGGCATACATTTTTATGCCATATTTTGAAGGTTTGGGGGAATTCACTTCCTGAAGCTATAGCCACCATGAAATGTTACAAGATGTTCATCAATAGTCATATATTCAGATGGTGTATAAATTGCTTGGCAATTACCCATAAATCTCTCCATGGAAGGATAGCAGCCAGATTATCAATTCTTTTTAATTCTTGGTGGGTATTTTTATCATCAAACCTCAGACGATTCAGAAGGAAACCAAGTCTCTCAGTGTCATCATTATCCTACAAACCTCAAGCCCAAACCAAGCACTTTTCTGTCAGTATTTCACATTCCTGTGATGACCATGCAAAAGCCCTGCTAAGTACAGCAGACCTCTGAGCGCTTTAAGTTCAGCTAATAAGGTGTCATAATAAACATATTTGTGAATATGGCTATTATTGCACACAGAATGCTTTACTTTTATTTCAGCATTTGTGTATTTCTTATAGCATAGAGCTTCATCTGTTACAAATAATTTCCAACAATGAATGACAGTGCTAGCATTCCTCCAATAGGTTTCACCTGTGTGAATATCCTCATTATGTTTTCAGACCTAGTTCTAACGTTGGATCATTCCAGTTGGTTGCATGACCATTTCATACTATTCTGACTAGTCAAATAAGTATTCACATTGCTACTTTCTTGCTCATCTGAATCAAGGAGGAGTACATTTGCTGTGTCTGTATCAGTGATTTGTGCTGCATTTCACTGTCACAGAAACTTTGGCTCACATAGCCAGTGTCAAAGACACTATCATCTTCTTCATCCAGGCGTGAATAATCTGATGATTCACTTTCAACTGCCTCCAAAACTTTAGAATCTGATGTTTCATATGCCACTGTACTGAATTAGGCTGCTCTTGTCAGAAAAATCAAAAGAGAACTTTTTTTAATGCAAGTCCTAAATGCACAGAAATTTAGCAGTGAACATTTCCTAAGTAAAACACACCTGTTGCTCCTTTGAAGCTCCTGTACACACGTTGCCATTAGTCTGTTAAGTGGATAAATACACAAAAGGGTTTTTTTCTGTCCCTGGGCATAGCTACTAAGAGTCACACTCATATTCCATCATGATAAATTTCTCTTTTATATAACAAAAGAATAGTATGGGTGTGTTATACCCCTTGAGATGCTCAGATAAACATACCAAAAACCTGTTAGAGTATAATGTGCATAAAAATCCCAGTTTGACATTTTTCCACATGTGCACAAACTTTTCCATTCATCATTCCAAGTGGGTAAACACAATCGTTGCTTTCTGTATCCCTCAGGTGCAGCTGTTGAGATGCAAAGATGGCTACTATCATACTAAAGTACAAATTAACAGTAGAAAAGTAGGATGGGTTGTTGTAACCAACCATTGTGCACCTTGTTACAGTAATCTAAGAATCTAAAAAGCATTTCATGAGGAAGTGGTATGTAATGTGAGACTTGAAGAATAAACAGGTACAAACAGAAATAGAAAACTGCTGAGAAAAATTCCAGAGGAAAAACTATGTGAATTTGGATGGAGAGACAAAAACTAGCTCTGTTTTAAAGCACTGGAAGAAGTTCGATTATGTTTGCACAACAGAATTTAAGAATGATGCTGAGTAGTTAAGATTGATGAATGTATTGTGTGTAAGGACCTGGTCATTTGCTCAGAAATGATGAATAGGATTTTAATCAGGAAACCATTATCATCATGCTTTCATAGTTGCACTTTTGAGAATGAATAAGAGTAGAGAAATATAGAGGAAGAAAAGCATTATGTGGAAATAATGGCAACCATGCAGAAAGTAGCCAGTATTTGCTTCTACCTGGGTAGTGGCCACTGGAATACAGATAAGCATGCAGAAGGCAATCATAACATAGAATCTATATGATTTGGCTATTTAATAGATGTTAGAGACACCTTGAATAGAAGTTGATAGCATTTCTGAGGTAGACAACACAATAGAAGTAATTGTGAAAGGTAAAAAAGATCATGAGTGCATGTTAGCTTTAAGATTGTCTGTTAATAACCATGTGGAATATTTATTAAGCAGTTAGGTATTTAGGCTTGGAGCCCAGTGAAGACATTTGGTCTGGAGGATATAGATTTGGAGGTCATCAGTTTACAAATAGTGCTTGAAGCTGTGTTTTGAGTTCATTTAAGAAATCCTAAAAGTGAGATAGGGAAAAACTAGAAGAAGCCCTTGAACATCATTAATATTTTAAGTGAACCTAGAGCAAAGGGAGCATTCGAAGATAAATAAGGAGAGTATAGAAGAAAACAAGGCAAATCTGGAAAGATTCATACAACAGGAGGCAAGGAAATAAAAGCTCAAGAAGAAAATATTCCCAAAGTGTCAAATGTTTCTGAGAACTCAACGTAACCAGAAAAGCGAACATATTTTGCAACATATAAGTATTTATAGACTGGTGAGTAGCATATTGCAGGAAATAGCATTGGAGGAGCTCAGGAATGGAAACAGAAAATAAAGATAACATTTTCAAGAAGTTTGACTGTAAAGGTGAGAGGAAAGTGAACAGAATTTGCAAAAGTAGTTTAAATAAAGTTTTTAATTTTTATTTCAATACAGGAAACCCATCTATGAGGAAATTCTTGTATGAGTTTTACAGAAGTGAATGGGAAAATCAAGATTCATGTAGGTTGTAGGTGGAAGCGTCACTAAGTTTCTGAGGAACTCAGAGAGAAACGATTTCAGAATGTGAACAGATAGAAGGTCTGTTATATAGACAGAAAGTCAGCTCCTCCTAATCCCAACAGAAAGAAGGAAAAGATGGATGCAAGTTGTATTCTGGACAGTGAAAATTCCAAAAGTTTTCTCTAATGATTTTAAAAAATTTTCTGGATCTAAGGGAGAAGATAGATGGGCTGAATATTTAAGGAGAGCTAGGAACCTTTGAAATAGTACCTATGGGAAACGGGGATGAAATCGGGTAATGGAAAGCTACTGTTTCCCATAGCTGATTCCCAAATGCTGATTCCCAAGCACTGTTGAGGGTACATGTAAGAGTAGCAATCAGAAATGTATGTATATCGCTACCAATCTGTCCCATTTTGTGACACTCTGTAGCAATTTTCCAAAAGGTATAGCAGCCTTGGTGCAGGCATAGGAAAAAAAAACTCACTAAAGGTAATTTTATAGGACAATTCCCAAAGCCCAATAGGGAATGGGATTCTCTTATTGACAAGAAAGTTGTTGATCTTCTAAATACTGGCCCTTCTTATTTCCTTGCTTTCCCATGCTAATCATCTTTTAGGATTGAAGGCAGAGTCTCAAAGTGAAATACTTTATGAAGTTCAACTATAAATTAATAAGCTGAATCCCATTTGGTGAATATATAGGTAAATTGAAAAATGTACCAAATTATGAAAGATATGAATATACGTATCTCATGCAAGAATGCTATTGTTCCTGGTTTATAACACATTGCATAGCTTACCATTTGGAGATAAAAGCGTAATATGACACACAAGTGTCTATGTACTTATCTAAAACATTTTAAGTGTATCTATAATTTTGCACAGATGTCAATACACAGCTGTGTCTTTACCACCAAAAGGCATGAGTAGAATAATGTGGAACACTGCTCGTCTCATGCAGCACCCTGCATGAATCTTGAAGTGTGCACTTCCTCTGGGTTTGATTTTATTTTTTAATTTCTACTTCTTGAATTTTGTTACATCTCTAGCCTCTCATTTTAATTAAAATTAAATTTAAAAATTAAATCTCTGCTCCTAAGCTTCCTGGTTTGAAGCCAAATAGGAACCACACATTTTTTTTTCTCCATCTCCTGATCACTTTAGCAAATTCAATGTGAGTGGAAGGAGAAGTGCCTTCCATATGAAGAAACAGAGTAACTCTCCAACTGTATCTTCTGGCTAAAATTCTTTTTTATTAACATTGTTTTTAATTTTAAAAATTATAATTTTTATGTGTATGGAATACAATGAGATGTGTTGATATATAGAATGTATGGAATGTGAAATGATTAAATCACACTAATACACATATCCGTCGCCCCTCTTACTTATCATTGTCTGTGGTGAGACATTTAAAATTTACTTTCTTAACTATTTTGAATGGTTACTATTACTAACCCTGCTTTGCAATAGATCACAATTCTTATTTCTCCTATCTAAAAAATTTTTACCCCTTTACCAGCAAATCCTCATTCGCCAGGCCCTGCCAACTATAATTCTATTCTCCCCTTCCACACGTGCAATTTTTTTAGATTTTACATACACTGTAAGATATATGTGAGATGAGCTGTACATCCCTTTTTTTCCAATGAGCATAATGTCCTATAATTTCATCAACTTTGTCACACATAGCAAGTTTCCTTCTTTTCTGACTTCTATTGTGTTTATAAACCATACTCATGTGCTTTTACACACTTAGATTGATCTTTAATCTATTATGAATAATACTTCTATGAACATAGGAGTACAGATGTTTCTTTGCGATGTCATCTTCAATTCCTTCAAAAATATAAATCTAGATGTAAGATTGCTGGATCAAGTGATAGTTCTAGTTTTAGCTGTTTTAGGTAACTCCCATACTGTTTGCCATAATGCCTGTATTCATATGCATTCTTACCAACAATGTGCAATACTTCTCTATTCTCTGCCTCCCCAAACGCTTATCCTTCATGTCTTAGATAAAAACCCTCCTAAAAGGTATAAAGTGAATGCTGTTATCGTTTCAGTTTACATTTCCCTAACTACTGGAGAAACTCAGTATTTTTTTTCACGTATCTGTTGCCTATTTGCATGTCTTTTGAGAAATATCTGTTCTGGTCATTTTCTCCTTTTTAAATGCAGCTATTTGGAATATTTTTGTTTGATGTTTGCTATTAGCTTGTTTGAATTCCTTTTATGTATTCAAAGTTCACCACTTACTAGATGTGTGTTTTACAAATATTTCCTTATATTATGTGAGTTGTCTCTTCACTTTTTTGTTCCTATGCAGAAGCTTTTTTTGAAGTCGTCCGATCTGTCTAAGATTACATTTTTGGCTACAGTTTCAAGGTCATTGTCCAAGACATAACTGCTGAGACTACTCTCATAAACTATTTTACCCATTTTTTTCCTCAGACTTTTGCAATTCCAGGTGTTATCATTAACTCCTTAATCCACTTTGAACTGATTGTTCAATGGTGTGAGATAAGGGTCTGATTTCATTCTTTTGCCTATGGGTAATTAGTAAGTGACTATTCCCTCATCATTATTTGTTCTAGGAATCTTTGTTAAATATCTATTGACCGTAATTACACTGATTAATTTGGGGGATTTGCATAGTGTTCTGATGGTCAATGTGTTTATGTTTTTTGTTTGGTATTTCTTTTTCTTTTTTTGCCCAATTGATGGTGTTTTGCTTGAAATTCCCTCATAACATATGGAGAAATCATGAAATATTATGCCTCCTTTTTCTTTCTTTTGACTTAAGTTTGACTTAAAACTCAAGTTTTTTGTTGTTCTTGTTCCATACAGTTTTAAGGGTTTATTTTTCCAATTTCTGTGAGTCTATCGAGGGTGTGTGTTGAGAAGTCTATAGGTTTTATAGTCTATAGTCAATAGGTTTTCCTTTACAGGTGATTAAATGATTTTCTCTAGCAGCCTTTGTTCTTGTGTTACATTTCTAGAATTTAATTGTTATGTAGAGTGAAGTTTCTTTTCTGATAATGGCTATTTGAGGTTCTCTCTGCCTCACGTACTGTGTGTTATATTCTTTTTCCATTTCTAGAAAGTTTTCTGCTATTACTTCTGTAAACAAGTGTTTTTACGCCCTTTGTGTTGACTTCTGATTTTTTGTTAATTCTATTTACTATTATATTAGTCTTCTCCAAGTCATCCGGCAGCTGTTGGGTCTATTTTTTATGTTTTCTTGTTGCCTGTGAAGTGATTCTCATCGCCTTATTGTTGACTGCAGCTCCATACTCTGCACATGATGCTGTCTTCTCATTGGTTGCTTCTGCTTCCCGTACTGTCATTCATATTTTTGATTTGCTGGGTTTCTCTGTGGGACTTTTTTATGGACTCTCCTTCTTTTCAACGTTGCACATTCACGTGTCTTGCGTTTCCTGCTTTAGCTCCACTAATTTTTAACATTGTCTTCTCTAGATTTGCCAATCATTTGGTTCATCAAGGTCACCATCTGATTACTCTTCTTTAAATTTGCCAAGCACCTTGTTGAACACTTTTATCTCCATGGGTACCCACTGAGACCTTTATGGTATGTGGCTTGTGATTTCCCCCTCTTCATTGCTCCCCAAACCACTTTGATGGGGGCAATTTATGGAGGCATTTCATTTCCTTGTCACATTTCTCTTTGTGTTTGTTTGTTTGTTTTGTGTTGAGGTTTGCAGCTTATTTGGCTGGTGCCCTCTTCTTTAGGAGTGACCCTCAGGACTGTTTATGACCTCTGGGCAATCCAGATATTGGCATAAAGAGAAATCTATTTGACAGTAACTACTATGGCACTTTGGCTATAGTAGTGAAATCAGCGACCACAGCGATGTCAAACAGCAACGGGATATTGACAAAAGCTAAGAACTAGTCATGAACTGCCCTTAGCCGGAATAAAGAGGCCTATGATTTTACTGAAGACATACAGGCCATCCATATATTGACCTATCGTAATTCAAACCACTAATTTCTGCTGGATGTAGACAGCAGTGCAAGAGCTGAAGCACACCACTGGACTAAAAGTTTACACCCACAAATCCTGGCATCCCACAACAGAATATGGACCCCATGATTCTCCTGGCCAAAGCTAGAGCCTCCCAGAGGATCCCAGGATATCCCTGTTCAGCTATCACTGTCTCCAAGCCTGTCTCCAAGGCTGTCTCTCACCCAGTCTCTGTGTTGGGGAAACACTTCAGTCCTGGAGTGAAACTCATCTGGGTGTGGTCTTCAATTAGGTCTGCATTTTGGTTGGCACCCTGCTGCCCTATGCTTTTAGGAGAACCCAGAAGCACAATTGGCTAGAATTTGGGCATCTGGGTGGAAGCAGTGCTGGTGGGGGAGGGGTGTAGGGGTTGTTTCTTCCTCTGCCTGCTGAGCAGATTTCCCAGGGCACTGGTGTGTCGGCGAAGTGGGGGTTGGGTGTGCAAGTATTACTCATTTTGAAACATTTTGGCATCTATACCATAAGATGTTGAAATAAGTGTCAATATCTCTGAATATAGAAAATAGGAATTTTATCCTGAAAAAAATATGAAAATCACTACTCCTGCATTTAAAATTGAAAGTATTTTTATTTGAAAATAAGTCTAAAAGCTTGAGACTGTAACAACAGAAGTTTGTCAAAATTATGCCAGGGAATATATATGTATGTATCTGGTTTAAAGATTGCTTTTCTCAGAGCCCTTTCAAAATGAAGTATTTGATTATCATGGTGCCCGAGGTAAAACGAATATCTATTTTAAAAGCAAATAAACAGAGCTGTGGGTAAACTTTGCCATGCACTGAAAAGAAATGGAAGTCCATAAGCATATCCCTCATCAGCTCGTAGGAAAACTCTTACAGTGTTCCATAAGTAAGAATGACTGAGTGAGAAAGGCTAAGTTAGAGCTAGCTCTGAAGCCTCGACTGAAGGGGGGGCCCAGGGAAGAGCGCGCCTGCATCACTGCGCTGAAAGTAAATATCCGCATTCTAGAGGAGTCTGAAAGAGTAAGTCTAAGTCACACTTCTTCAGATGAGTCAATGGTTTTCAAATTATGCCTAAAGTATACCCCTTGGAGTATGACTTTGCCATGTATGTATCACAAAGATTATAAACTGTACCAATAAACATATATATATATATATATATATATAGTCATAAAGAATTTGTTTTTTTTAATTTTAAAAGTATAAGAACAAAAACATATTAACAAACAGACACAAAGTAGTATAAGATTAGTACAATCAAAACTGAGTTACAGACAAGGTGATGGAATCAACAATGGTTGTTGCATTACGTATTGATAACTTCTAAGTGTATAGTCAGAAAAACAGATATAGACATGCAAAATTGATCAAATGATTAATCAACTATTACTTACAACAAAGTGACCTAAGTCGGTAGTACAACTATGTTAGATATGCTGCATATACGTACATACATACATAGATAATTATCCCTTCCTTTTTCGTTTTTTTTCCTTCTTTCTTTTATACATAATTTTTTCTTTTTAAAGTGTGAAAGCAAAAAGAACTACATCAACAGAAAAAGAAAATGGAAAGCATTAACAAAGAGACACAAAGTAGCACAATAACAGTATAATCACAATTGAATTATAGACAAAGCAACAGAAGACCAACAATAATTGTTGCATTGCATATTGATATCTTCAAAGTGTATGCTCAGGAGAACACATATAGACATACAAGATTGATCCAACAGCCAGTCATCAACTATTCCTTACCATTAAGTGACATAAGACAATAGTAGAACCATGTTAGCCCTCCTGCACATATGTATATACATACATACATACATACATACATACATTTTTGCCTCTTTCTTTTCTCCTTTCCCTCGTCCCATCTGTTCTTTACTTTTGAACAGATTTCCTTCACGCCTCTTAGTTTATATTCCCACCCTCAGGTTCTTACACCAGTGACACAATACGTTGCCTGCACATGTACCTCTGATTTATAATTTGTACCTGTACATGATGTAATTCAGTACTTCTTTTTTCCCATTTCTCTCCCCTGCCTTCAATCTTTCTTCCCCACCTTATTTACAAAGCTTTGCTTCCATTTTAGCCTTCTTTTCTCGTTATCATATTTTCCCTTCCTTTCTTTGCCTCTCTCCCTCCCTAGTTCCCCTTTTCTTTTCAACAATTTCTTCCTATTTCACAACATCTATTATACATTTTGACTGTTACTTATACTTTCACTTTCTCACACCAGAAGGAAAATGCAATAATTACACCTGTGGCTGGGGATGTAGCTCAGCAGCATAAGCGCTTGCCTGGCAAGCCTGAGGTCATGAGTTTGATTCCCAGTTATATATATATATATATATATATATATATATATATATATATACACACATACATACATACATACATACATATACATACACACACACACACATATATATAATTTCGGACACGTGTAAATATGTGTGTGTGTGTGTGTGTGTGTGTGTGTGTGTTGTGTGTGTGTGTCTGATTTATTTCACTTAAGAGTATGGACCAAAGGTCCATCCATTTAGCTATATAGGTCTCAAGTTTGTCTTTTTTATGGCTGAGTAGTACTCCACTGTATAAAAATAACCACATCTTTTTTTATCCATTCACTGGTTGATGGGCATTTGGGTTATTTCCAAGATTTTTATATTACAAAATATGTCACTATAAACATAGATGCACAGACACCTCTCTGGTATGATCCCTTTAAGTCTTTTGAGAAGATACTAATACGGGGAATAACTGGTTCAAATGGAACCTCTAGTCCGAGTTTGTGATGGATCTCCACACTGATTTCCACAGTGGTTGCACCAGTCTACGTTCTCACCAGCAGTGGAAAAGTGCTCTTTTTTTTCCACACAGCCCTACCAGTATTTGATATTGGTTGATTTCCTGATGATAGCCATTCTTTCTGCAGTGAAATAAAATCTCAGTGTTATTTTAATTTACATCTCTCAAGTAGCCACTGATGTTGAAAACACACACACACACACACACACACACACACACACACACGTATAATTTGTCATTTTTACTTCATCAGAAAAGTGTACATCCATCACATAAATCCATTTTGGGATTGGGTCTTTAAATTTAGGGGATCTGATTATTTTCACTGTTTTATGCATTCTAGCTAGTAGTTCTTTCTCTGAGAAACAGCTGGCAAGAAATTTTTCCCATTTTATGGGTTGTCTCTTTACTCTTTTGGTGGTTTCTCTTGCTGTGCAAAAGGTTTTAATAAGGTGAGATCCCAGTTATTGATGCTTTGTGATAGTTCCTGTGTTGTTAGGGTTTTGTCCATGAAATCTTTGCCTACAGCAATGTCTTCAAGAGTCCTACCTATTCTCTCTTCCAGCAAATTTAGTGTTTCTGTTTCAACATTTAGATCATTGATCCATTTTAAGATTAGTTTAGTGCATAATGATGGACATGGATCCAATTTTAGTCATTGGAATGTGCGAAGCCAGTTTTTCCAGCACCATTTTTAAGGAGGCTATCTTTCTTTCAGTGAATGTGTTTGGCCCCCTTGACAAAGATAAGGTGACTGAGTGTGTCTGGAATTGTCACTGCATCTTCTAACCTTTCCGTTGATCCTCAAGTCTGTTTGTTTCTGCCAATACCATGCTGTTTTTATTAAACTAGCTTTATAGTATAATTTCAAGTCAGGCATTGTGATGTCTCCAGCCTTGTCTTTGTTGTCCACTGTTATTTTTGCTCTTGTAGGTCTCTTGTGGTTCCAAATGAATTTTAGGAAGGTTTTGTCCAATTCTGTGAGACATACTTTTGGAATTTTGGTGGGGATTGCATTAAATCTGTATAACAATTTTGGGAGTATGGCCATTTTCAATATATTGGTTCTTCCTACCTAAGAACAAGGGATATCTTTTCACTGCTTGATATTGTCTTCAATCTCCTTCTTCAGAGTACTGTAATTTTCAATGTGCAAGTCTTTTGCTTCATTCCTTAGATTGACTTCTAAGTATTTTATTTTTTGGATGCTATTGCAAAAGGTGTTGTTTCCTTCATTTCTCTCTCAGTGAGTTTGTTTTAATGTACAGGAAGGATATTGATTTCTGAGTTGATTTCATATCCAGCTGCACACTGAATTTGGTTACTAAATTGTGAAGTCTTTTGGTGGAGTTTTTGTGGTTTCTATATAAAGTATTATGTCATCCCCAAGTAATGATAATTTAATTTCTTCCTTTCATATCCTTTTTCCTTTTCCTTCGTTTTCTTGTCTAATTTCCCTGGCTAATATTTCCAGAACTATATTTGGTAAATGTGGTGACAGTGGACATCCTTATCTTTTTCCTGATTTTAGAGTGAAAGCTTTCACTTTTTGTCCATTTAGTATGATGCTCTAGCTATGGGTTTGTCATAGATTGCTTGTATCAGATTGAGATTGAAACCATTTATTCTGATTTTCTTTTTCTTAAATAGATACTGGACTTTGTCACACAATTTTACTGCATCTATTGAAATTAGCATTTACTTTTTGTCCTCAGCTCTGTTGATATGGTGTACTACATTTATTGATTTGCATCTGTGAAACCATTGCTGCATCCCTGGGATGAATACTAGTTTGACATGGTCCTCAGTTTGCTTTATGATTTGCTGCATTCTATTTGCCAGTATCTTCTTGAGGACTTTTGTGCCTATGTTCATTAGTGAAATTGGCCTGTAGTTCTCTTTCTTAATTGTATCCTTTTCTGGTTTTGATATCAGAGTAATGTGTGCTTCCAGGAATGAATCTGAGAATATCGCTTCCCTTTCAATTTCCTTAAAGAACTTGAGAAATAGTGGAATTAGGTCTTCTCTAAATGTTTTGTAGACTTCAGCAGTGAATCCACCAGGGCCTGGGCTTTTCTTTGTGGCAAATTTTTAATTGCATCTTCAATTTCATTGGCTGTTATTGATTTATTGAGACTTTTTGTATATTCTTGGTTCAGCTTTGGTAATTCATATGTATCTAGGAATCTGTCCATTTCTTCTGTTTTCTACCTTATTCTAATACAGGTTCTCAAAGTAGGTGCTGATGATCTTCTGGATTCTTTGTGCTAGTTCCTCTGTGGTCAGGAACTATCCTATGTTGTAGAAATCTTTGCCTACAACAATGTCTTCAAGAGTTCATTGCCTTCAACAATGTCTTCTCAATAGTCTGTTATCATTGCAACCTTTTCATTCCTAATTTCACGGATTTGAGTCTCTTCTTTCCTTTTCTGATAAGGCGAAGGGTTTGATAATTGTATCTAAACTTTGAAAGAACCAACTCTTTGATCCATTTCATTATTATCCACAAATTGAAGCTACCACTGGCACAACCACCATCTTTAAGTGAGGCAGAGCATTTATTTACAAATAAATGCAGCCTGAAGAGCAGTATCATAGAATGGAACCTCTAGGGCCAGAACTGTCCTATCACACTGAGAAGTCCTGCACTAACACCCAATCTCAGTCATGACTCCAGGTTGGTTATTCAGATACAGCAGTCCGGTCTCATGATTCTAGTAATCAAATGCACCATATCAACTGTCCAGAAACTTACTTCTGAAAAAATTAATTTCCTTCCTTTTGTCTTTGTCTGTGCCTCCCCAAACAAGTACGAACCCCAACCACCCCCACTCTTGTTTTCTAGAGCTGCTTTGCCTAAGCAAACAGCATATGTGCATGATGTGCTGATTCATCATGCTGAGACCCAATTTCTCCACAAAGAAGACAGTCTGTAAGAGGAACACACACATTTTAAGTTTTTTAAAAATAGTATTCTAGTTGCTGCATTTCTATATTAAGAAAATAAGACCAATATATTATTCACTCCTAAAATCAAAACAGAAAACATGCTTTAGTGTATTGTTACAGAAGGCATACATGTATGTGTGTGTGTGTGTGTGTGTGTGTGTGTGTGTGTTTGTGTGTGTGTGTGTATCCAGACTATGGAATCCACTAAAATTGCTTCTGCTTCTCACCGTGTTGATTTTGAGTATCATTCCATTGCATTTGTTCATTTATAAGATGGTACCCAAAAGAGCAGATATTTTGAAAATCTTTAAAGTTTCATATCACAATCAGACACAAACACTTGCAATAGAAAACTGCAGCTATTTTGTTTCAGAGTACAGAAATTGTATATACCTACTTGGAACAAATTTAATAAGTTTACCTTGTTCAAAATTTATTACTTATAGTTAAGAAAATGAGATTGGAAAATGGTATAAAACAAAAATTGATATATATATATATATATATATATATATATAATATTTTTTTGTTGCTTTCACTACCCACTCCAGAATGTACTCTTTGCATTTCTGATATACCTTTTGCTGTTTAAGAAATAAGCCATTCAGAGAGCCAGGAGTGGCTTTAGTAAATAGGTGTATTCATGAGCTCATGCTGTCATAATGCCATGTAGCTTCTATTAACCTTTTATGCCCCCCCATTCATCTGGCGATTTGGAGACAGGGCCTCTAGATACTTTGGGTCAAATGAGTTCATAAACATCGAGCCCTGATCAAACAGCGTTAGTGTCCTCATAAAAAGAGACACCAAAGGGCTGCCCACCTTCCCTCACCCTGAAACTGAAGATACAGAGAGAAAGCAGTGTCAGCAAACCAGGAAGACACTTCCCTAGGAAAGAAACCCCACTGCAATCTTGACTGTGGACCTTGCAGGCTCCAGAATGGAGATGAAGAGCAGCTTTTGTAGCTTCAGCCTCACGGTAGTGAGATTTTGTTAGAGCAGCATGAGCAGACTAAGATAGTGGTAATCAGAAAATTTCACCTTATTACAATGAAAATATTTATGTAGTTCTCACTCACAAGTCTGTGATCCTCTGTGGTGTGCATGTCTCAAGCTCAAACTCAGGCTTAAGTTTCTTTGAAGGAAAAGGAGCTGCCGACATCAGTTCCTCTTGCACTTGACAGCAAGAGGGTGAGTGGGGACATCGTGTCTCACAGGAGTCCCCTTATAACTACCCAGATCACATCTACTCACATTCCATTTGCTAAAGAAGTAATGTTAAATTCCCTATCAACAGAGCAAGAAAGTACATTTCTCCTGGGGTAATACAGTGCGTCTAGAGAATATTAATTGATCACTAGATGCCTCAATAGGCAGCAACTTAAACCAAGAAGTTTATCTAGTAGTTCCCAGCCCTTTGAAATTTCATGTGAAGGAGTGATATGAAGAGACAGCTTTATATCTTCTCTGCTTTCTATCATATTTTGGCTGTGGGAAGCTATAGTAAACAGATGCCAATCTTTCTACAAGGTGATTGGTAATGAAAGAGTATTAAAAATTGACTACCTATTTGTTGAATGTATTTCATGTTAAGAGGAAGTGTTTTGCGGAGACATATTTTAGTTGAAATTCACAAAATACAAATCTTTAAATATGTACCTAATATCCCTGTTTACCATTAAATAAATCACTATTTACCAGTTAAATAAATTCCATCAATTGGCCAAAATTAATTGACATTGATTTTATGGTACATGTAAGAAGTATGCTTTCTTTCATATTTTAAAAGCTTTGTAGTTCTTACACAACGTTTTCCCCACATGCTGTACAACACTTGAAAAGAGAAAGAGAAAGTATTTTCCATTTATTACCTTCAAAACATATCTTCAACAAATATATGCACATATATATACATACATAAGCAGACATCTTACATTGTATGTAGTGTGAAAAATATGAACATTCCAATATAAACTTATATTGATTAAATAGAACTTTAACTTTTTCATAAAATATAGAATCTATTTTTTCTTTTAATTCTATCCTCTACTTAAGAACAACGCACATTTGCTTATTTTCTTATTAGGTCATGGAAGCTGATCTTCCAAAGAAGTAATAGTCAACAAGTTGAGTTATAGGTTTGATTTCTTCCTTCAGAATTCTTCAAAGCACAGGAGGGGCAGTGCCCTCCTAAGTCATGCTCCATTTATAGACCAGACAAGACTTGCAAGAGAAGCATGGTCAGTATTCATGCACCACACAGTGTTGAAAAGAATTTGAAACCTGGAATAAACTATTAGTAGTGAACACCACACAGTGGGGGAGATGTAAATGTTTGTGTTAAGCATTGGATCCCAGAACGATGTATTTGATTCTTAATTCACAAGTAAATATGTGCCCTTCTCATCAGTTCTGGTTCACAAAGATTCTAATCAAGCAATTTATCTGGTTCATTTCTCCTATGCCCTCATCAACTGAAGTGCAAAGTCTACTCAACAGCCAGAAAAGATGAGGTCAGCCTTGAAAATAAATGTTGGCCTTTTTGACCAAGGCCCAAAAGAAACCAGGGTGAGACAAATGAGACCAGCCTTTGCTGCATTAGTGTCCATGGTGCCTCAGAAATATTTCAAGAGTGAATATCCCAAGCAAGCCATTCATTTGTCACCATTTAGAGACCTACCACCACCAGCCAGTGATAACGTTGGTTGATAATTATTTTTATTCTGCATTCTGTGTTGGAATATCTGTCTTTACCATTTATGCCGCATGAACATTACCACTGGGATCCTACTGTCTGTCTGAATCAATATGTGAACATCATAATTTCCCTCTTGAGAGATAAAAGCATACTGAAGAGTGAAAATGCTCAATAAGCTACTTTAGAATTTCCTTTAAAAGATGGAAAGGAAGAATTTTTCCCTCGATATAAAGGATAGAATGTCATGTTTTGCACATTAAATAAGATAAATAGAGCATCACAAAAAGAAATGTGAAGGCAATGGTGACCTCTCTATCACCGAATACAACTCAGGTATCTGTGGAAGAAGCCAGAGCTCTACTTTACCAGAATACTTGGTTAAAGGATTAGACACGGTGCCATTCAGAGTTACCTCGTTCAAAGGGTAAGTAAGTAGCCACGTCTTCATTTGCATCCAATGCTTTCACAAAGAATTCTCAACCGAAGTCATCAAGGCAGAAAAATTACAGTGCATTTCCTTCTAAAGAGAGTTGCTATCCTTGTTACTGCTCCTTCATCCAACTATGTATGATCTGTGAGATCCAAATCAAACTCAGTCCGTAAGTATTGATTTTTTAAAATCACACTTACAGGTGGATCAGAGAACAGCCAACAAATTGTTAGAAAGGACAGATCTTCCAGTTCTTAGCAACACAGCGGGCTACATCACCAAACCAGCGCTGGTATGATCTGGAGTACCACTTGCTTCATTTGTCTCTCTCTATTATATTTTGCCAGAAACTGTCGCAATGTGCCTCTTCACGCACTGAGCAAACTGATTTAGCAAAGTGCCATCTTGCTGATAAACTGAAAAACAAACCCCATCTCATCAACAAAGAAAGCACTTTACATTAAAATATATTCTCTAATAGCCTCTAAAATTAATCTTCCAAAATGGTTTCATCAAATGAAATACAAATTGTTTTTCAAAGAACTTGCTACTTGATATTAAAAGTGCAAGTTTTTCAAGTCTGTGCCATTTAAACTAAACAGTTTTTAACTTTATATTTATTATTTAACTATTTCTGAAGAATTTGGAATGGAAGTTCAAATGCAAGGTTTTGTTTTTTGTTAGACGCTGTCACCTAGCTGCAGACATTGCCAATAGGCCTGGGCACATCTGGAGTCCACTCTCACCCAGGGATATATGTCTCAAGCCCTCAATGTCTGATTATATAATTCACACATCCAGGCCAATTTCCTGGCATCTGAGAAGTCTGGGAAGATGATAGATCTGAGAAACTGTCCTTGGAATCTCTGGGTCCTCGGCGAGGAGGAAAGCAAAGGTGCAACAGCATAAGGAGATCTCCAAACGCAAACCCAGGTTCCCAAAACAAACATGAGTCTGAATAAGTGCAGCTCATTGAGGCCCAAGGTCACAGTCTGAGAGAGAGAAACAGGGAGAGCTTGAACAAGGAGGTAGGAATGAATAGTAGAATCGTTCTTATTTCGAAAGAATAATTGTCTTTCGCTCGGGAGGAGCCATTTCATGACGATTGGGAAACAGAAGTAAAGTAGTCTGGTGATTACATTTTAAACGTGATTTCACACAGTCTTTTCGCATAGTGTATCAACTGGTAATTCCAGTGCAGTTGCTCTCTGCACTTTAGTTTTTCCCACTAACCTTCATGGCAGAGGGATGCAAAGAGGTTCTCCAAGAATAACTCAGTGTAGTTATTTGTTTTGTCAGAAACACGCATTCCAAATTTGCATTCTGTGTCATATCTATCAGTGTTTGTTGTGATTTTACACATATTTTAATGAGCTACAAGACTCCCTGATGTGAAACATTGTAAATATTTTACTTATTACTATATCCTATCCTAGCACAAAGCACGTACCTTTAGCAAATATGTTTTTACTGCCTTCATTAGCAGACTTGAGGAAGATGTGGAATCGTAGATAATACAGTATCTCACACATACTCCCTGGAACACTAACTGTGATTATAAAAAGTGCAGGACAAGACATACACATGGTCAAAATAACTTCTTATAGCTAGGCATAATGTAAAATAAACCTTTATGTTCTCAAGAAACGTAGTGGTCTTCTGAGTCTGTCACAGCAATAGTATCATGAGTTGAGGCCTCCAGCGGCCCTTGCCCTGGTGATGGGCAACAACACATAGCCTAGGGCAAGGTCTCAGTTCTCCTTCTTGTACAATGAGTCTTGATGTGTTTCAGAATGCCTGTACACTGTCTTACCTGTGTTTATATTTTAATACTAAGGCATATGTCCTCAGACGCTGAGCTGGAAATACCCTGGCATGTGGGGATTGAGGGTCGGCGTTAGAGTTGCCTCAGCAACATACCATCAGGAAGGAACAGCATGGCCAGATGGCAGCCGGCATCCAGATGTCTCTCACCTCAAAGCAGAAAAGTATTTAGAATTTACAGGCCAAGGCATAAGAACAAGAGTGGTTATATCCCTCTGACATTTGTAAATTTTGGTAACTAAAAGAGAGAACCTCACTTCTCATAGAAAAGTAAAAGTGTTGTTACCTATATGGGTCAGGTTAGAGCCTGGATGCCCTTAATCTGAAGAACTTCAGCATTTGATGAATGAGCTGATGAAACTTATCTCCAGTTGTAACTGGGAGCTACCTCTGGTGCAGTCATGCACAGACACCAGACATCTTCCACAGAAGGCCACCACTGGAGGGTTTCAAAGTTGATCCAGAAAGCACTTCTAATGCATGACCTGATCTGACTTATGGGAGGACGCTGACTGTGCTGGAAAAGTGAATCGTCTCCCTCTGATTATCTCTGCTGCCTTATCATTGTCTCTGCTTTGGAAATACATGATAAATAATTACGAAGGGCAATACCAATAACTAACATTTGTGAGTGTTCACTGTGTGTCAAGCACAGGGCTCAGATCTTTATGTGATTTATCTTATCCTCACTGCAGTGCTAATAAACAATGTTATTGTCTTCATCTGATGGACAGGAAAAGAAGTGGAGGGTGATTTTTTACCTTGCCCACAATTACCCAGGTATTCACAAGTGAATCTAGGACTCTAACATCAATAGTCAGCTGCCAAGACTGAGTTCTTCACTGCTCCAAGCCCATCTTCGCGTATTTAATAACTGAAAACGATGCCCCTTACAAAGTCTTGTAGAAGACTAAACCTGCCGTCTAATTTGCTTCCGGCCTCTGTAGACGGTGTTAGCTATCTGCTAACACAGCACCTCCCAATTACAGTCTCCACTTATAATTGCAACATTTTGTTCTAGTGTTAGGAACCATATCATTTTCTTATTTTTATCACTTCAGGTTTTATTGCACTGGTAAATAGAACTGAAATTAAATATTCATTAATATCCCGGAATAAACATCACTGAGTGAGAACGGAATGGTACGCTGAGCCACTCATTGCCTTAGAGTTCAGAGCCATTTTCAAAGGGTTTTCTTTAGTGCACTTTTTAAAGCAAGAGCCTCACTCAGTCTGGGTTCTTTTATTGTATTTTATTTTTACATGATCCATCCTCATGTTTCCTTTCATCCTTATCTGTCCCACAGTTTCAGTTCTGCCTGGGACCAAGCAGTTTCCTTTGTCCATTGTAAATGCAAAACTATCAGCCATGTGGGGTGGGCACACGGCATTCGCTACATGTATGTAATGAAGGACGGGACATCACGACAGGTTCTTCTTACCTCTCTTATGCTGGCATCGATTTTATTTCCATACATAATTACAGGTTGGGCTTTTTAACTTCACATGTAAATAATTGAGACATATTGTATTTCCTACTTTATAAACCTAGTGGTAAGCCCTTCTAAGTACCTTTGAGATGCAGCTTCCAGAAATGTTGCCATCTCTTTATCCTAATTTATCAAAGCTACTCTGAAGTAATTTTATAAAGCCTGTTAAAATTAAAATAACCCCTACAGCAAGACATGCAATTTTTTCTCAGAAAAGCTTTATGTCTGGCAACAAAGTGTTCACCAATGTTCATAAAGTCTATATGTTTTGTATATTTTCCTGGGAAATGTAATACAAAAAACTAAGTCTTAATATTTGCTTATGAAGATTAACTTACATTTTCAATACATTTGTTATTTATTATAACCTTAAAATAAAGCCTCTAGATGATAGTGGTTCTGAAACTGTAGCAGGTATCAGAATCACCAGGAAAGCCTTATTAAAGCACAGGTTGCTTAGCTCAGCTCCCCTTTTGAATTCTGATTCTGCACATCTGGAGGAGGATCTGAATTTCCAGCAACAAATTCCTTGGTGAGCTCTTGTTGCTGGTCAGGGCATCTCTACTCTGAAAAGAGGCCCATAAACATTTTCTGTGAAGGGCCAGACAGTAAATATTTTCAATTTCCTGGGGCATATGGTTTCTTCTGTAAACAACAGCTCAGCTCTGCAGTTGTAACATGTAAATAGCCCTAGACAATAGGTAAACAAATGAACATGGTTGTATTCCAATAATTTTATTTATGGGCACTGAATATTTGATTTGCATGCAATTTTTATGTGACACACATGGGTTTTCCTTTTTTAGCCATTTTTAATGTTAAAAAAAATCCTTAATTTGCAGGCTTTCATGCAAACATTCTGACTAAGGGCTAGTTTTTATCCTCAGCTTGTACTTAGCCACAGCATTCCTAGAAGGAGAGAATAAGCAGAATCATCAACAGCAAAATTTGTGGCAGTTGCCAACTAAGGGTCTCCCACTAAACAGACATTGGTAAGCATGTTAGGAGCTCATTTCTACTGTAAAAGGAAAAAATGGAAGTTGCAGAGCCACAGTGAATACTCCAAATAATAGATTCTCTAATCTGTCATTTATCATTTTCTTTTCAGGTTTCCAGATCCCTGTAAATAATCAATTCTAAGAATGCTGATTAGATGCAAAAACCAGTCTTTAAATGTATAGGTTCAAATGACAGAAAATAAGAATCACTCTTGTCAGGAAGGCCTGGTTTCAGACTTATTTCAAACTAACCTAATATACCAAGGTCACAGTAGTTAATGTATGACTATACATCTAGTTTCATTTCAGGAATTTCAAATTATGTAAGTTTTAAAGAACCGAGCAGAAAATATTTCTTTAAAGCTGACTGAAATAGGTTGGTATGAGATGGTCATTGAAGCTGTTCCTTATTTAGGTCTAGTGTTACAGATCTAATTAATCCTTGCACTTAGTGACCATAGTGGTAGAAATGGTACCTCTGCTAATCAACTATGTTTTCTAAATCATCTTTCTATGTCTAAGGACCATTTTTCTTGACAAAAGTACTATATTAATTGTTAAGCATAATTTTAAAAATGGCAGGCATAATTACATTTATCCAGAATAGTTTTAAGGGCTGGCTTCTCATCGAAATAATCAAGTATTTTTGGAATTTCAAACACATCCTCCCTTAATAATGTGGACTGAAGAAGTTGATCTCCAGGGCCCCTTTGAGCTCTAAAGTAAATTAGTGAGGATCTGTTCATGGTGACTATAAGCTCTAATCAAAGGAAAATGTCTTATTACAGTGGTACTCAAATTTCTGTGTACATAAGAATCACCTGTGGTGCTTATTAAGAATGTAGACTCCTGAGTTTCACACCAGAGCTTTTATTTTGAGAGATTTAGCACAGAAAAATTTGCATTTAAAACAGTACCTTAGGTAATTGTGGCATAGATGGCCTGTACATTACACGTTGAGAACCACCAACTCACTACAACCAAATATGACAGATCTTGACAGCGAAATTAAATACAAGGAAAATTATCAAATCTGCTTTCAGCCACGCACAGCAGTGGTTTAAAATAGCTAGTGAAGAATAAACAATCTGCATCAAGAAATTCTACAGCATAATATTCTAGATCATTTCTGTGAAGTTTGAGGATTTCTGACTGGTGGAAATTGCTTATCAAATTAAACCACATTTGTGGTGTGACATAATTGAATACTTGCAAGGGGGAATTGTTTTTCTGTTTCTTATTTTTAAGGAGAATGCACTTAATGAATTTACTGCACAGAGAAATAGGTGATGTAACCAACCAAGCCCTTGTTAGCAGGTTTTCCACGCTGACCCTAGGGTAGGATACACTCAGGGCATTTTCCTTGGTTTGATTTGATTAGAACTGTGTGACCATGTTAATTAACTTGCTTTAGATATGATTTGATTATTGCAGGTCCCCACTGTCAGGTGCTTGTTTCCTGAGGGAAATCTACTTATTTATTTATTCGTTCAATCATTCATTCATTTTTGTGATACTGGGGATTCAATCGAAAGCCTTCACACCGAGGTCTTAATCAGATAACAGAGTGTCCTTTGAACTTGGACCAGAAGCTTGGTTGTGTCCTCAGCCCCAGCCTTCCTCAGGCCGCAGTTCTATCATATTCTGCTTTTTCCTTGCTTCTCCGCTGGGACAAAGCAAGCTGTCTCTATTTAGCCTACTTTAGACAGGAAGGCAGATCCCTCATCATTACCTTCTTAGGTGTCTCCAGGTAGTCAGATTCTTATCCTGATTGGCCCAGTAGCTTTTTCAGCTTGGGAAGAATGGTGGTGGTTAGAGTTCAATTTATATTTTACTGTAGTGTTTCTCTTTTTATTTTACTTTTTAAATTATCTTTAAAATATGTATATATATTTCTATATTTATATTTAACTTAGAAATTGAGTTGTAGACTGTGTGTTTTTGATAATACAAAAGTATGTTTGATTATTGTGCATTCTCAGGTATAAACAGTTAATATTTAAACCTAAAATTGTAAAGGACACCTATTTTTGCTCTCCAAGGAAAATTATCATGAAGTATAATCGTTGAAAATTCACTTCACATGGCTTGTCACCCACTATCATATAGTATTTATCTTTCTCAAAATAATGATTCTCAAAATTCTCAGCAAAATCACCATTTATAGTTTATAGTGCACATGGGTTATCTTGGTTAGTTAAGCTGTTGGTTAACTAAATTTGAAAACTCACAATGGACAATGTACATGTGCTATAGAATCTTTAAAAAAATACCCGAGTAACATATTTAAACTAATTATATTACTGTTGCATTTTGCCATGTAAATTACCAGGCCTATGGTTTTTGGTGATTTAAAATGATACGATCTTCTTCAAGTTAGCCAAAAGATGTTTATGAGTTTCTTAAACTTTAAGAAAACCCTTAACGTGATGGATTTCTCAAGTGGTGAAGTGATGCAGATAGATTAGAATGCAATATTAATTCTTTTAAGATGTGATGAAAAGATTTTCTTATGCTTTTAATGACAGTGTTGCTTTTGCGGTATACTACATTACATTAAAAGGTATTCTAAATTACTTCAATAAATCTTCAACTGATTTTCAGATATCACTTAATGTTCCCAGTTGACATAACAAATGAACTTTTCAAATTTCACTGAAAGCTCTTTAGTACGTGTCAGCAGACTGTTTTGGAACATTTTCAAAAAGTGACAAATTGCACTAAATCGTCTCAAGGCAGCTCCACACCACTGGAGCCATTTTAGAAGGCAGGGTTTTTTGAATCACAGATTACATATCAACTCAGGGTTTGTCACAGAGAGAA
Source organism: Dinomys branickii (assembly GCA_004027595.1). Taxonomy (NCBI): domain Eukaryota; kingdom Metazoa; phylum Chordata; class Mammalia; order Rodentia; family Dinomyidae; genus Dinomys; species Dinomys branickii. The sequence continues at coordinate 26,623 of PVLD010002447.1, read as the reverse complement.
AATAGCAAGTACAAATCTGTCAGAATGGGATGTTCCCTTTCCTACTTTGGCATTCTGCACCATTGATGCTTTATATTATATGGGTCTGTTACGGAAGAAGGGAAGTACTCCCTGAATTCATTTATCAGCGTTTGGCTGGGTTGCTTACGTATCACTGTCGTGAACATACCACACCTGAGAGGATGCATGACATCTAGTCCCATGCACAGGGTATCAACTCCTAGAAGGAAAAACATCTTAATATCTTATGATGAAAGACTGCAGGAGAAAGCCTCACAAAACATGTACTGAGATATAACACATAGTAAGAAATTAGTTTGGGTTCATTTCAGAACCTTTGTTATCCCCAACCAAGTTAAGTGCTTCTTATAATTGAAAATGTTACTGTCCCAACTATAATAATTTCGCACACAAAAGAATATTAGTATTAAACCTTCCCTTCTTTGAGGATGGATGGGTTAAATGTCCATTCAAAATCTGTGACCAAATTATTGAGCAAATTATCTTTCCATTACATATACCATTTGTGAATGCCTGGTATACTAAGCTTTCAATATTAAAGATATTTGAAGAGACCCATGTTGTGATGAGCTCCCGTGATTGTTAATTATGGCATTATAAAACATTCACTCTTTTAAAAATTACGGTGATTAACATTTGCATTACCATAAATGATTTGCATCAGTGATTCTCATTTAAAAGGCTCCTTTTCAATGTCTGATCTTTAGTTGAAAAGTATAATAAAAGGTGATAATGAGTTCACTGTTTATTCAGTATGATGTGGCTCACACGATTAAATAATTATAGTAAATGCAGACACTGCAGGGGTGTGGAAGAAGTATAATGAGTCAAACTTGCTCACGTCCAACCCCTGACTGACCAGCTTTGTGACCTTAAGCAAATCATTTTCTTTTTCTAGATATCAAATCCTTTCATTAGGAAATAGAGCAAATATTCTTAACATTGGCTTAAACATCACATGAGATGGTTGATCTGCCAGGGTCTCAGAGGCAAACAAACAGCGTGTTTTAGTTAGGAATTTGGAGGAGAATTTCATAAAGAGTCTATTTGCGAAGGTGAGAGAAATACCGACCAAGGAGCAGTGAAGTGTTACAACCTGGACATACAGAGGGGGCAGTGCGCGAGAACCCAGAACCACGGAGCTGGGAAGAGAGAACGCGCTTTCCCAGGAGCTCAGACCTCCCAACCAGGCTCTCCCTGCTTGTCTACGTCAGCGCTTCTGGTCCCTCTGAGGACCCTTCTAGGGGCCCAAGCAAAGTGGGGAAGAACACACGTAAAGAGGCGAGGGCAAATATCCCAGACAACAAGGACATGCAAGACACTGAAACATATAAGGCACCAGAGAAACAATTACAGAACCAGAAATTCCGAATCCCCTTATTTCCTTTCTACTATATATCTTTGGATAAATAGTGCAGCCCCCTTTTATGTCAAGTGCTTATTAGAAGCTACAGATATCATTAGTTAAGCATAAAATGTATCATGATCATTGTTAGAAAATTACAATGCCAGTTTAGAAACTCCCAGGTGCGGAAAAGACCTGACTCACTTAGATAAAATTTGTGACCACTGATTTCATAAGCAAAGGACTAATATTTTGCAGTTGCTAATGGCAACCACTTACCTATCATTACCTCAGTACAAATGTCAACCTGAAGATGTAATGAGGACTCTTTTTAAGAGTAAAATTCATTATAGCAATTTAAGTGGAGAGACAATTATTTAGTACAGGGGATCCACTGATCCTGTCCTTGGTACCATCGCACTGGTCCTAATTCTGGGACCCTGATGGCAGAAGTGCCAGACTTCTCTAGGGGTGGTACAAGAATGCCTGAAATACTATTCTTTTGGGCCTTCTCTGGGCTTTGTTTCTATGAAGATTAAAGAGTGATGGGTCTGAATTAAAGAACCACTTGCCTAAAGCCTATACTTGATTTGTGAAACTGCAGATGGTCCCTCCAAGCAGGAGGAAAAGGCTCAAGCATTGACTCACTCAGTTGCATCAGTGCCCAGGTTTAAATTCCTAATGGAGTTCCACTGGGATGATCACTGCAAGGACAGATGTGTACAGGCAGTGGTCCCATTATACATTTCATAAGCATTACATCAGAGTTTCCTAGGTATTGTAATAAAATTGCATGAGTGCTGCTGGCCCACCTTCAACCACCAAGCAGGTGTTCCAGACTAAACAGACTTTCCCCGAACTTTGCAAACAAATTATGTGTAATGACCATTGGCTCTTGCTTTTGATTTACAGGGAAAAGCAGGACATTTAGCATCCTAATTATGTAAAGATGATGTAAAGATGGTTAAGGGAAACAACGTATTGAACTTCATTTTTTATCTAAAATCGTATTATAAAAGAGTCGAGCAGTTAAAGATTAACTTTGTACTGCATCATGTGTGACACCGGTGAAGTAATTGGTAAGAGAGGCTGACTTTCAACAGTGGTCAGAGTAAGTTAGCTGCAGTGAGATAACACTTCGTAATTATGCATCTTACAGTCCAGAGCAAGTCCTTTGGGAATCTAGGTCGGCACTGTCTCTGGGTCTCAGTCTTCCCCTGATGGGAAAAGAAGAGTGAGGGAGAGAAGGAGTGAAGGAAGCCAGATGAGTAATCAGAATGAATTAAAAAATTATAGGACTTAAGCACAATACCTGAATTATGCATAACTTTATTTACCTTTTATTTTTATCTTGTTTCTTGAAGTAGCCTGAATTATCAAATATGTATCTCCCTAAGTATAGAACACTTTATAAAAATCTCACATAAAGTTGCTCTTTCTAAAATTATCTAATAAAAATGGAAAAGCACCAGTTTGGATTTGAAATACACAGACACCCGTCCAGTGTATGCTAGCTATTGTCTCATTATGAGTAAATGAATATGACAACGTAATCAGTGTTATCTTATTGGTATGCCTACCTATTGCCTATGGTAGTTGTAATAATAAATACTGAATATGTTAGAACTCTAATATCAGCCTAGAATGGTATTATTCTTTTAAATATTTGAACAAATAATAAGTAATATTAATCAATGCTTAGTAATGCCAAACATTTTAAAAATACATATTTCTACATTAAAGTATATTAAAGTGTGGAACCATTTGAGATAGTGTTATATGATAATTGTGGTATAAATTAAATCATTTCTCATGATGCTCAAAACAAAAAACAGAGGTTTATTCCCTGAAATTATGCTCTTCCCCTCCACAGGCAAATGCAGATGCCATCTTGCATTAGCAATGAATACACCATAACCCTAAAGTGCTAAAGCACTTATTAAAAGTAAAAATTTTGGAAGAATTGTCACAGGTCACTTTTAAAACAATTACAATGAAATATTAAGTGATATATATGAATTTGTGGTAGAGTAATCCTAAAAGTTCAAACTACTTTTGCTTGCAAGATTTGTCTGCATTCTATGTACAAACCATACTGAGTAATGTTAATTTTATGTAACAGCCATTGCGAAGTTCTTTGTACCGGGTGCAACAATAAATTCCTGACACACACATATATAAATGCACTCAATGCGAGATCTCCATTTGGAAGAGGATAAAGTGGAGGCTGAAAGCTGAGTAATTTAATTGCTTTTTCTTATTTCTTTTTATACTCCTCATGTAAGATATTCACACTGGGGAAACCCTTCTTGTATATATTTTTCAGAAGAAAAACTTTCTTTTTCATTTCATTCAACAGGTGTTATTTACCTGTTATGAAATATCAAAGCTCGTTTTAGGAGATGGGTCTTAAATTGTATTATATTCAGGAAGTGACTAAATATAAGTCACAATTTTCTCTACTGCAACATTTTGAAATAATAGCTTCTTCAAGAATTCTTTAGAGGGAGTCAAATTAATTATATAGCAAGAGCAAGACTGAAGAAGTGGAAGAAGATACTTAGAATTTCATAGAGACTAGAAAGGAAAGGCATGAAAATTATTCCTTAATTCACTGTTCTTCAAGACTTTCTTTTTTTTTATTTAAAAAAAATAAAAGTACAAAAACATATTGACAAACAGACACCAATTAGCATAAAAAATAGTACAATCACAACTAATCTATAGACAAGGTGACATGGTCTCAACAGTGGTTATTGCTTTATCCATTGATATCTTCGAAGTGTAAATATATAAACCCATATACAGACATGCAAATTTAGTCAGACAATTAATCCTCTCAACAACAGAAAAAACACAAAAACCAAAAATTCAAAGACAAAAAACAAAACAGGCAAACATCAACAACAGCAACAACAACAACAACAAAAAAAACACCGATAGTTGCTGCTTTACATATTGATATCTTCGAAGTGTGGGAGAAAAGAAAAAGACAAAAATGTATGTATGTATATATGAATATACATATATGCAGGAGGGCTAACATGGTTCTACTATTGTATTATATCACTTAATGCTAAGCAATAATCGATGACGGGTTATTTGATCAATCTTGTATGTCTGTATGTGATATCCTGAACACACACTTCTTCAAGACTTTCTAATCTCACAAGCTGGACTGATGCACCAGGAATCCAGTTCTGACTTGACTGACATTTTTATCTAGTACTTTTGCTATAGCAAATCAACAAAACTGGTTAGGAAAAAATCTTAATCCTTGGTAATTACATATGATAAAGAAGTCATCTATGGTTTTAAATTGCATTTCTGATTATTATAGTGATATTAGGGCTAACAGGAAATCCCATATGTATTCTTGCAGTTTCCTGTATACTCTGACTGGAAAAGTGTGAGCAAGATAAAAATTCTCATAAAAGTTTTCCAAGCAAGGTATTAGTACAGTAGTAGCTTTTGAAGTCCAGTTAGTGACATCTATGCAATTAAGGTCTTCAAGAGCGTGAAGGAGAAGAGGGAATCAGGCAAAATGATCACATCTAATTTAAAGCAACATAGCCCAAGGAAGGTGACACAAAAAACTCAAGGGCTTACATATAAATTATTGTTACAATAGAAATAAAAGTCCACGTGTCAAAGCTGAAATGTGCCTATTGTAACAGGAGAATCAATAATTCCTCTTCAAATGCAATTTGCCTTATTTACTGGACTCTGTATTTTGTACACAGTGGAAGCAGTTTTCTGTGATTCCATTAGCAATAAATTACATTTTGAGCAAGTGAAATCGTGTAATTCAGCTTTTTAGATTGTTTGTTGAAAAGCTGCTGCTTTCCACTTAAAGACCAAACAATAAACAAGACAAAACACAACCTTCTTCTTATTGCATTTCCAACAGAGATGTGGTCTACCCCTGAGCAGTGGAGAGGAAGAATAAATCCCCTATCAAGTGACAAACCGTAAAGCAGTCCTAAAGGGGCATTTCACAATTGGAAATATGTACATCCAACAATAATAACTGATTTTACTTCTAAAATTCTTCCACTGTTCCACTTTCCTAAATTTATATTAAATCTTTGCAAAAGAAGGATTATGAGAATTGATTTGGGGCCATTTTTTAAAAAGGAATCTATCTGCAGTGTCCAATGCATAAAGTTAACATCCTGACTCTGAAAATCTTACATCATTAAACAGAGGGAAAAGTTGCAGAGTTATAACTCTGAGAATATGTGTTGTACCAGAGAGACTTACTTTTTGTAAAATTAAGTCACTCTTGATTTCAATTATAATGACTGGACTTTGTATTCTTTCTCCTTCCAATTTTTTTCTAAAACCCCACCAGTGACCACACTGGGGTATTCCACTCATAGAGCTCCATCCTCTGGATTTCTACGGCAACTCAGACAATGAGTTTAAGGAGTTTGCTCTTCACTCCATAAAATTTGTAATTTTTATTGAGTTGTATAAGTAAGTAATAAAGATAACAATATTTAAAGAATAGTAAAGCATCTTACAATTCAAGTAGTGAGACCATTGGAATCATCTAAAAACTTCTGTGATCAAACAAAGTTAATTAGAGACTTAAAAATCAACTTGGAACTAAAATACTTGATCTCCTAGTGTTTTGCTATTTGTTTCTCCTTAATATGAACATAAACTCTTTGCCACTGTAAATCATTTTCTATTCAACATTTGATGAGGTTGTGGAGGCTTAAAATTCACCATCAAATATCACATTATATATCTTCAGAGGTTAATTAAGAGATGCTTCATTAGCAAAAAAAGAAAAATCAGTTCTCTCAAATTGCTACATGTGTGTCTGTGTGTGTATGTGTGTATGCACAGCATATAATGATCAAATGTAAGACAATTTCTACATTAAAAATTAAATGTTATCATTTATAAATCAGGTTTTTTTTGAGACCCAGCCTTGCTATCTACTTTAGTCTGGCTTTGAACACACAGCAATCCTCCTGCCTCAGCTTCCCAAATGTTGGTATTATAGCCATGTGCTACCACACTTAGTCCACATTAGATTTTAAAAGTCCAGTGTAAACTAACAGTTTTTTCCCAGAACACCTGCTCAACCTCTGAAGAATAAGAAAGATAGTGTTTTTAATCTGAATATTTCTTGTTATAAACACATATAGATAATATTTTAAATTATGTAAAAAATAATTTCGTACACTGTATCTCATTAAAGCTACAGTTTTAACATGTAACATACACTCACAATCTTTTGACCCAAATAACCCTACATAAGGTAGCTTTACAGCTGTATTAATATCAGTGTTTTCTTGGTACTTAGATAGAAACACAGTTGTCTTCCTCTCCAGGGCCCCTTATTTGCTTAGCTACTTTCTGGGTGTGCACAACACAGAGAAACAAGTTTGGACGCCTTTGCTCTTCTCCAGCATTGCCTCTTGCAGTGGGCGTCAGTCATCAGTAAAGTGAAGACGTCATGGTGGAGCCACAGAATGGCAAGTGAGCCCGTCCTCTTGGAAGTCCTGCAGTTTCCACGTATTCATGTTGATTTTGGCTGATTTTCTCAAACAGTGCAATCCAGAACTAAGGAAGCCCAACGTTTCTCTGAACAAAGGATTACATAGGAAGCACTAAGTCAGGAAATATTTAATGTATCTTCTTACCATGTACAAATCACCATACCAGGTGCCAAAGGGATGATGTGAAATGAGTCCGCTCAGCTCTGCCACAAATGAAGACACCTTTGCAAACCGAGGTCAACTAACTCTGCACAAAACTCATGCCCTTTAACCTCAAGGAAGGTTTGGTTTCTGGAACACAGACCTGTAGTCTCAAATTAGCATCTTTCAAGGTAAGAATTACAAACATATGAGGATGATGGTTTTGTCATCATATATGGAGGGCCTAAAATATTTGCTTCCACTTATATGGCTGGATTCCTTGTTTGTGTATTCTGTGATCATATCCCACAGCGAATATACAGAATTCCATTTCATACTATAAAATTGTTGAACACTTGTGACATATGAGGCAGTGTTTTATGACCAGGAATAAAATGAACTTGTACACGTACATGTACACACACACAACACACACACAGCACACACAGACTCCTGGTTTTATGGGACATACAGTCTGTTAAGAGGAATTAGACAATAAAGAAATAAGTAAAGTATTCAGACAATGACTCATGCTGTGAACAGATGTGAAGCAGACAGAGCGAGATAGGAGTGAACCATGAGAAGTGAGTGGGGTTGTTTGGGGTTTAGTGGGGCATTTTATATACCTCCACTTTTATTCTGAATGATTTAAGCGATCAATGAACTTTGGTTCCAAAGGATGGAAAATTATCACTTTAGATCAGTCTGAGTTGAAGAGACCTGCTTGAAGCCTATTGGCCTATTCCAAAGGAGAACCCCAAGCCCACTGCAGGTGTTAGAAGGAGCAGTGGTGGATGTTCAAAGCAGAGTAAACAGAACTGTTAATAGGTTGACTGGACTAGAGAGGAGACTCAAGGGTGACTCTGTGTAGATTGTCAAGATGATTGTGTATGGACCATTGGGTTTGGGCATGAAGATAAAGAATGGGACCTGAGAACCAGATTTGAAAGCACTATTAAAGCATGACAATCTTTTTCTTGCCCAAGCTGTGTATGGTCTCCCTCTGTTCCCTTATCCGGGATGTTGTGGTGTGTGTAAAATAGGATGGTAAAGAGAGGACAAGACCACTTCTCATTTTGTGTGTGCACAGCAGCCTTTCCTTAAAGCTCTGCTCTATGTTTCTATTGCTAAGAATCCCTTGGAAAGTTTATGCATGGTGTCCTTACAGACTCAGGGACCCCAAGCAGTACACTGCAGAGTACCGTGACAATTCTGTCAGATACCTCATGTGCTCCAGTCATGATTCTGGTGCTGTACTCATGTCTCGAGTTCTTCTGTCATTAGAAAAGAATTTTTATCACAATTCATGATTTTAAAAGCCTTCCTTCCACCAACACACACATGTGCACACACGTTGCTCTCTGCTGGTGATTTTGAATTCATTTTATAAACTCCCTTTGCGTTTCTTCTACTACCTAACTTTTCACTCCTGGCTCCTTAAAGAGAATTGATCACCCTGTGTTAAGGAAATACTAAGTCAATATTCATCTGAAAATAATGTTGATTAATATTTAGAGAATTCCACCCCGTGCAAAATAAATGTCCTTGGGAGCAGGTTATTAGTGAAATAAATTTAAGGGAATTTGACAAGTGTAGATGTCATCAGAATAACCTGAGAAGGAGTCCTTAGATATTCACACCACTTCCTTATCCATCCTCCAGCCCATTTGCAGCAGCACCCTCAGGCTACTCTTTTCTGCAGAATAGGTCCTGGAATATGTGTCCCATGCATGTTCTCTTTATTTCTAATCAGCTAAGTACAGGGACCCTTAGAAAGAGAACTCCTCTGTGCCTCAAAACTAATCACATTTGTTTATCTGAGTAACCAATTGGAAGATATCAATACATAATGCAACCACTGTTGATTTCCTAGCACTTTGTCTGAAATTCTGTATTGCTTGTGTTATTTTGGGGTTACTTTGTAAATATACTTGTTAATATGCTTTCATTCTTTTATCTTTAAAGTAAAAAAAAATACTGCATTACCAAAAAAAAAAAAAAAGAAGAAAAGTAACAAAGACAATAGGAAAAACCCTGACCCTGGTTGCATGATATAGAGTGGACCAGAATTAAAGTTAATTAAAAAAATTAATTAATTTTTGTTGCAATATGTTGGAAAAAAGACTACATGTGTACCCTAGGTTTGACTTTAACACGGGAAGAATATAACCCAATTTATATGATACGTGTAGTTCATCCTTACCAAAAATGACATCTCATTCTTTGTGTGATATTTTTAAAATCATATATCACTCTTGTGAAAAGCGTAACTGTTTAGTTTATATATTTTCACAAAAATATTAATGTCCTGTAAAGTGTTTAATTCCTAAAGTATGGGAGAGAGAGGATTAGGAATTGGCAACACTGTCTGCATTTCATTTAATTATGACTGCATATTTATTTAAGGACAAAGTAAATTCGATCAAGCATTAAAATGAAACATCCCTTTAATTAAACTGGAAAAGAGACTGACTCCATCTTAGACACTGTTTGTTTTTACTAATAGAATGAGACCACTAGGTCTCCCAAGAAGTCATCATAATTTCTTTGAATAAAGATACTTCTCTGTTGCTGTACTGTCGGTATGCATGTTTGATTCATGTCCCATCTAGTTTAATACTTTCTGAAAAAGAGACTTTAAAGCATGAAATGCTATTCACAATGTTATTGTTACTGATATTATATGTGGTAATGTACATACTGGCAGAGGATATAATGAACATTAGTCAAATAATTAAGGATTTAATAAAACTCACAACCTTCAAAACTATTGGCCTTTACTGAAGCTCAGTAGACTAAATGAACCCTGCCCAAGTAAGAGAAATAGTGCAGCAGCCTTTCAAGTTAATTAAAGAAAAACTTACAATGCATTTATTTTACCAATACCTTTGCCGAGTTTTTAAATTTTTAATGTCATAATAAGTAACGCATTTTACTACATAAACCACTATATACATTCATTCTCACCCTATGAAACTTTCATAATTAAATTACTTATCTACTGCAGTAAATATTTGAGTTGGTTATTCATATATTATATGTTTGCATTAGAGAAAATTTTAGAAAGAAACAACCCATGCAATTCTCAAGCAAAGTTTAAGCGACTATTAAAGTTCTCTGCATGGCGCTTTCCCCCATAGAATCTATTACAGGGATACACATATGTATTAGTGTGACGCTGTCAAAATGGTAATAGCCAGGCCTGTGGTTGACTGAAGAATGTATCGTTGTGTGAACTCCTCTATCTATTAATGATATTTCAGATTTATCTGTCTGCTGATTCACTGACACGTTTGTATTGTCATGAAAGAGCCATTATTTCTAGTTCAAAGGCACCTTTGACTATTTTTCTTCAATTTAAATTTTCAACAATAAGTAAAGATAGCATTACTTATCTTACAAAAGTATTCATTACAGAGTCTGTTAAAATCACTACTTTTAAGTATACATTTGGTTTATATATAATTTTGGAACCTGCTCCTGATACATAATATGTAACTCAAATCATTGTAAAACTGGTCCTTGCTAAGACCAACTAGGTAAAATGAAAAGCCCCAAATACCTCAATAACACTATAATAAACAAACAAACATTTACATTTGGTCATTATCATTATTTGACACCCAGTTAAACATGAGAACAGTGGGAATGACATGTAGAACAAAATGATACTTTGTATATCAAAAGGTGCTCAACAGTACTCTTACTTTGATTTTTCTGAAATTTACTGGAGTACTCCCTCCTCACAAAGAATACATGATCTCTTCTTTGCTTGAGTTGTAGACAATTAAATTAACATAAAAATAAAAGAGAATAGTGGAACTCTAAAATAGTTGAAACAATTCCGTGCACATGATTTCTTAAAATTCCAGTGCAAATTATCTGGAAAAACTCACCTTATTAAAGAATTTCATGTTTCATTATAAACAGATGAAAAAGAAATGCCTTCAGCAACCATCATCAGTCAGAGGCAGAAATTTAGGAAGAGGAAGTACTGATCAAATGGTACCTATCCCCTAACTTTGCCAGGATTTAGTTCTAGCAGAGTATCAAGTCAATAAGACAACCCACATTTTCCACTCGCCTGCTTCTTCTGCTCCAATGTACCTTGAAACCTTTCAAATTACCTGGAAATCTTATTCCAGATAAAAAGTAAATATAGAAACTCACTAGTACAAGACTTTTTTAAGAAGATGTGGACATAAAAAAATTATGTAATTTACCTCTAGATGCTTTTGCTACATACCTAAAATAGAAGCTGGAGCGTCAATTTAAAGCAAATTTTTGACCGTGATCCTTAAGCTACTGCAATTTTTAATAGAAGTTTTAATGAAGTGCTTACCATTGCTAGTACTGTTTTTCTTAATCTGAGATGTTGATATTTCAAAATATTTCTGCTCATTAACTTCCCTTTAATTTCTTAACCTATATGTCCATGCAGAAGCATAAGCACACATATAGAAACACATAGCCATGAACTAATTATTAGTAAATAGCTGATGCAGGATTCTGAGCTCAGGATCACACATCAAATACCTACATTTAATGCACATTCTTCTATGTACATTCAATTAGAAATATATGCACAATAAAATCATAGCCCATTATCTTATTTATTTCGATGCCATGATACAATTATGAGTAAAGGCTACTATGTTCAGGAATCTGCATGAACAGATCTTGGGACTCTATATGTAACTGTCTATTTATCTAGCTACTTTTGAAAATACATAACTTGCTGGAGTTGTTGTGTATCTCTGTGGTAGAACATTTGCATAGCAATGTGGGGTCCTGGGTTTGTTTCTGTCAACACCAAAAAATAAACCTTAAACTAAATACATATATATGTCAATTTTGTGAATATTGTGTGAGCTTTGGAGTCTTCAAGTATATAATACATGTATGCTATTCTATCAAATATTATGAAGACATCAGTTAAAGAGTAGTTTCACATAAAAGAAAAATTAAAATATGCCTGCATATACTTGTACACATACCCTAGCAGAGAAGTTAGTAGGGTTCTGAGGTTAAGCATAGTAGTATTTTTATCTGGTCCAGTCAACATTTAAAAATTATAAATCTAAAATTTTTAAAAATGTTAAACATAACTTCATTTTTCTAGTCTCCTATTAAGAAAGTTACAATACATGAATATCGAACAAGTAGACAGCAGAAGTTTACTTGGGAAATTTCTACAGTTTTATTTAATACTTCAGTAACATGAACTGCATGTAGTGTGGCTATTGCTCTTACAAATTGCCCTAACATAGTGCTTTATTTGTCAAACTTCAATATTCATTTCTGGCAATTTATTGACTTATTTATTGTGTTAAGTGTAGTTAGCATTCTCCACCTTTGCCCTTCCATTAAAAGAACAGAGTTTCAGTGGTTTTAGCATTTAAGAGCTAATATGTTTTTCACTTGCTGATAGGTTTTAAAAATTTCATACACAACTTTGGGTGCTATTCTACCCACAACAAAGCTACAAAATATCTCACATTTAGCAGATACCTTAACTCACAATTATAGTCAATAGCTTGATTTGCCCCCTCTGTTATAGTACAGTATCACCTAACTACATTTCATGTACATATGAAGCTTACAATTACTTGTCTAATCAGCAGATGTCTATATTGGCTTACTTAAACTCAACACATTATAGCAGAGTGTTTAGGAGCACAGAATCCCTAGTTTGCACCCCCACCTTTGCCATGTAACAGTTGTTTCCTGTGGACAAGTTCCATAACTTCTGTCTGATATAGTGTGTCCATTTCTACAATGGGTGTAATAAGAGCATGAGAATTGACAAGCACAAGGTCCTGAGTTCGATTCTCAGGACCTAAAAGTAAAAAAGCATCCAAGAATTAGTATGAATTAAATATATGATGCCTGCACATAGTAGCCTCTTCATGTTATATATTTGTAGCATTTTAATCACCGAGCTATGTTTGTCTGTCGTATTCAAGTACTAGGAATATGTTGTTTAAAAAGAAAATTCTGCCCTGAAAACATTTTCAGGCTGCCTGAGCAGCACATAGACGAGCCTGGGCCTTTTAGTATAATGAGTATTTATAGAGGAAAGTCCAGATTTTGAAATATTCTCCTTAAATATAGGAAAACTGATTGATGATGGTTGCTGAAGGCATTTACTTTTCAGCTCTTTACAATAAAAATCTAACTCTTAGTTATTGTTAGAAAAAATGCTGTATAATCTAGCATGCCGACATTGTAATTTCATCTCTTACTACTTTTTCCGTATTAAAAATGCTACATGTTGAATAGGTTCTTTTCTGTTACCTAGAACTCTGTATGTTCTTAGTGGGTACAGGCACCCATCCATCCTTTTCTTCTTTTTTGGTACCGGGAATCGAACTCAGGACCTTGCACTTGTCAGGCAGGCACTCATGCTGCTGAACTATAGCCCTGGCCCAACCACCCATTCTTAAATGGACTCTTTACTTCTTTTTATGTATCTGACTACTTCCATCTCTTTCATGCTTCAGCTCTGAGGTTACATCACCAGAGAAGCCTGCACACTCAAACTGCATAATTTTTATTTTACTATTCACTTTACTTTTAATCGCTGTTATCCCAGTTTAATTGCTACATACCTCCTTGCTGGGAGTATATTTCTGTAAGTGTTTGGTTTTCATTTCTACTGTATGGCAGTGCACCTAATTTTTGAGGCAAATTGTGTATTCAGTAAATTGTGAACCTTTTCGATCAGTGTTTCTCACTAGTGCTAGGAACATAGCACATGCCCACTATGTGTTGAATCTTTGAGAGGAGTGGTTTTCATTCTGGCATATATTTTGTAATGAATGCAACCAAGAAGTGCTCCTTGAGCACCCACTGTGTGTCAGACATTTTACTACCCACTAGGAGACATTTGCCCCAAACAGGAAATAAAACACAACATTCTGTGCTAAGAGGTCTCCTAATCTAACATAAGAGATATTACTATTATCAATTACAATAATATGAGGGAAATGTTAAGTTAGAGGTAAGCACAGGTGCTATGGTAGGAACAAGAATCAAACTAAGACAGCATGGTAAAGAAGTGGAAGAGAAAATTAGAGAAAACCTCCTCATAAGGTAATGATTCCAGTGAGTTTTGGTAGATGAAGAGGAATCACTTTCCTGATAGAATTATCCCTTCTCTGACAATGAGTTTCCTCCATGAAAAGCAGCTTGACTGTAATCTATAGTCAAGGTGGGCTTTGTGACACTCTTTGACAACACTGCTTAGGAATGGCCTAATTTGTCTACATAAGAAGTTCTGCTAATATTGACCATCATACTATTAAGACACCTATTGTTGGGTAATTTTATCCTGAATTTAATGGTCTCTTCCTATGACATGTGAGAAACCTAAGAGAGGCGGGTATATAAAAGGACTCAGAAGAGATTCCAGAGGGAAGAAGAAAGGAAGGAAGGGATGGAAGGGGCAAAGGAGGCAAGGGAAACAGCTCCTCAGTGCAGCAGGTGCTTGTTACAAGGACTTAACAAGGGACAGGGATTTTCGCTGTTGGTGTTATTTTCAGCTATCAAGCACGTCCAGGGGTTGGCAAGTTTTGCAACAATTTTGAAATCTGTGTAGAACAGGGAAAATTGCCCAAATTTGTGACTTGTTTGTGGCTTTCCTCCTATAACATTTTTTGATGCAAACATAAGGCCTTATAAACTGGCAAACAGTGCAACAAGGCTGAATGGAAGCTGTCTGGTTTCAAGTTTATTGTTTGGGGTCCAAAAGAAATGAGGCTTGAAATAGCAGCCACCAGGTCCGAACTCACCAGGAATCAGACGAATCAGATTGGTAGGAGCTGAGTTGTTTGATTTTGTTCATTCTTTTCATTATAAAAAGAAAAGGCAATTTTAGAGAAGAGACTCTATAATTGCCTTATTTATCAGACTTATAATTGTCTTCCAAGCAATTATGGTCATTTTATAATTTCTCCTCTGGTCTAATTTCAGTCTACATTTGACCAACCTTTTTAAAAATGCATCAATAAATATATTGATTATATGGTGGTATCTATTTCAAGATTGCTACCGAGAGAAATCTAGGCTTTCTTTTTGGTCATCAGGAAATAGGCCAGGTAAAGAGAGACAGAATGTGTGAAAGAACGAATGAAACCAGTAAGTGTAAATACCACTTCATGAGGGTTGCCTTAAAAGTCCACTCCTTTTCTCCCGTGTTCATTATTATTTAACACCTCACCTGAACAAATTTCCACCAGGGCCTTGAAGATATCTATACCATAACACTTTATGATGTCTAATGCATACTGAACTTGGGAAGACTAATGTCCTTTCTTCCTCTACATATGTAGTCACATAAAATACAATTTTGCCTATATTTCCTTTATGCTTTACATACCAGTCACAATAAAATCCCTAGGCAGTTTATTGAAACATTATCTTCCCTCCCCCTCTTTGACTTTTGCACATCATGCCTACATATCGGTCCATTCACTCTTTCCAAGATGTGTTTTAACTTAAATATGCATCATTTTTTTATTTGTCTGATTTTGCATAACGATTCCCCACAAAACTACTTAATGAACTTTGATTCATCGTGACTTTTCCTATGAAACTTTGTCAAAATAATTTTGACTTATTCTAAATTTGCATTTGATAATTGTGCTATCAAATGTTATGTTGCTTTTCATTCTAGGAATATTCTGTACTAGAATTTGTCATAAATAATGCAAGCCATATTCTTTTGTTATGAAGTGGCCCATGTTTTTAAACTTTGCTTTTATGAGAAATGATATGCTCAGGTTGTGTCAGTATATGTGTAAAGGACTTATCTAACAGTACATGGCTTTCTAGATGTTGGTGAGAAAATTTTTATTCCACAGGATATACCTGATTGTACGTAGGTGAGGCAGCAGGTCTGTATGTCATCTTTCTAATGCATACTACGAAAAGCTTGGTGATTTTACACAGCAGGTAACTGGCCGTCTCCTTCAAGCCCACAGTATATGATTTCTTCTACTGTGAAATTAATGGCACTCTTTATGTCTTGCCTGAGGAGCATTGCAAAGGACAGATACAGTTTGTTGAGAGGAAAATGGTAACATTTCAGAAAGATTTCCTAGCACCCACATCCAGATCTAACATCAGAATTGTATTTTCATACCTGAGTTGTGCTACGATTCCATGACTAAATAATCATCCCTAAACCTAACTGCAAATAAAAATGATTCATTCTATTGCTCATAAAATGGCAAATTCTTTTCCACTGAAGAGGAGAAATCCTCCATACCAAACAGAGCAGTTTACTTTGGCCCCCAATAGTCCTTCTCTCCAGATCTCAACTTGTTTTTATTAGTTTTTCTTTTCTTAAACAGTGAATATAAGTATCATTGCAACTTCTTTTTTTATTTGTAAGAGAGAAAAACAACAAAAGCAATATGGAATTTCCAAACAAGATGATAGGAAATGAACAATCGTTATTATGTTATACATTGTTATCTTCAAAGTAGTTGCTCAGACTAACTGTTAGAGAAAAGAAACAGATCACCTATAAAGGAAAGCCCATCATGGCACACTTCTCAACACAAAACAAGTCAAGAAGAGCTCGGAGTGAAATATTTCAAGTCCTGAAAGAAAACAATTTCAACCCAGATTGATGTACCCCAAGAAACTATCTTTCAAAATTAATGAAGAAATAAGATGCTTTCAGGACAAAGAACAACTGAAGAAATTCATGACTACCAAACCAATCCTACACGTTGCAACTTATGATACTGTATTTCTTTTAAAATAAGCAGCAAAAACTCTATTAATATTGGCACTCTACCCTTCTGTATAAAGATCTGTTTTATTGTCATTGGGAATGGTTCCAGCTGTGCACAGTTTGTGCGGGGGGAAGATGAGTTTCCCCTGCGTTGTTTATACCCCTGCACATCACCCCAGGCGATGTCACAAACACGAGGGAGTACGGCTGGAGGCTTTGTCTGTGAGACAGAATGTAGTGAAATGAGAAACACAGGATTTCAGTCCAAGTATCTAAGGACAGCAGAGCCAACTAACCATATGTTCTTGCCATGTACTGTAGCAAGTATCATAGCTTTTCAAGATGAGAGGGTACTAGGAATCATCAAGCCTAAAATCCTTTTACACTTTTAGCTAAAACTATGTGTTGTAGAAAAAGCCAAACTAAAATCAAAGATGGAAAACTGACTAAAACTGAAAAGAAAAAAAAACCTGATTTTTTTTAGTTTTAACTCTGCATTTTTAAGTGTAGGACATTTATTGACTCAACCGCTTTTACTATATGTTAAGATTTATCTTTTGTGTGTGTGCTTATGTGAATAGAAGTAAATAAAATGCTTCATGTTTTAAAGGCTAACTAGTCTCATCTGTCTTTCCAAAGACTAGACCGTGTAGTTGCTTTTCTGTTACCATAGCTAGAAATATCTGATGGGCAAAATAACTCTTTTGTAAGGTCTAATTTAGGAAACAAAATTTAACTGAGTGATATATGGAGCTTGGTCATGTTAATAGTGAAAACTTTAGTATCTGCTTTGTGTTTTCTAAAATAAATGGCTAAGAACTGTTGTGAGGAAAATAAAGAGGGGATCTTCCCTCATTTAGCAAATTTCTGGGGACAAAAATTAAATGCTGATATTAGTTCTTTTAGTATTCATGGAGCTTTTCTTGGCTGCCTAGATTATCGTTCCCGCATTGAATAATGGTGGTTCGTACATAAGCCTAAAGGTATTAAGTCTTTATAGGAATAGAAGTTTTCAAACAAATAAAAATATGATAACATATTTTCACCTGTGGTCGGTGAATATGGCAGTGTCTACATTATTTTCTTTGTGGTCTATTTACTATAAGAGAAAGTATCCTGACAATATTTGAACAGAAACTTAGATTTCCACATGCATTATATAACCTCCAGAGTTTTATTTTCCTCACCAATAAAAGCGAACAATAGCATGGTCCACTTTATAGAATTGTAAAAAGGTTAAATGACAGAATTCATAGTTGTACTTACAGCATACTACTTGGCACTTAGTAAGCAACAAGGAAGTGCTAGGTTTTAGTTATATTTTAGAATCAAGCAAGAAAAGCTTCCAACCATGATACAGACACTTGGAAGTGTTTAGACTAGATGTCACCATCTATAAAAATGTTGTAGACAACCTCCTTGTAAAGTCTAGACTAGATATGTGGTTATGAAATCTGGCTGTACAAATGAACTTATGAAGGATTTTAAACTCAAAATCAGAGTGTTATTCTAAGAGAATTCCATCAGACTCTCCAGATTTGAGGCCTGAGTGTATGGAGATTTACAATTCTCTGTAGGTACCTGTCTCATGACTAAGAACCACCTATAGAAGTAACTTCCAGAATACTAGCTAATCCAGGCACTCTTCAACTCTATGCCTAAGTCCAACAAGTAACTTATAAGGAACAGAGGCACATACTGCTTTCATTATTGACAGACTTTTATCCCAAATATCATATATGTGCACACAAATGAATGACATTTGATGGTGATGAGGCAGGTTGAGTGTTGTTGAAGTTCTTTGGAGGATGTTTTCTAGAAATTTCTAAAGTACCAGAGGTACCTGATGGCACATAATGATGGACTCAGTATTGCCCAAGGTGATGCACATTGTCCTGCAAGATGTTTTGAAGAAGTACATACAAGATTGCTACTTCAAATAAATTTGGGAAACAGTTTTCCAACTTGGCAAAACCTTCAGGATGCCAGTAAGCACTATGAGTCTCAAGAGGGGTATAAGGCACATCCAAACTCAGTGGACCAGAGGCTCTTTACTGGATATAAACCTACTGGCATCCTTCAAGGAAAAATAATTTGACAGAACACAATTTAGAAAGTGGTGTGATTTTAGTTACTGTATTCCAAACACAGATTTCATATGATATACAGCTTGGGTTAGAAAACATGACATATACTGATCTGGTGGCTATTTCACCTCGCAGAACTAAATTTCCAGGAATATTTCTGAGGCCCCCAAAGCTGTATCTGGGATTCAATAGGAATCTCTTTTTCCTGGAAAAAAAATTGATTTCTTATAAATACATGACAAATCAGCCATTGTCTTTTCATCATTTTTACTAAATTAAATTTCTAACACACTGTAGTGGGGGCTCATTGTTCTTATTGTCAAGAGACAGCAGGTAGAGACCAGTCCAGCTGGTTTCAGAAAGACAACTAATTGGTCTCTGTAGTCATTTATAGACCAGTGAACTCATGAAGTGGTAAGCACTCATAATAAGAAAAACTCCAAATGTTGGACTAAACCAGTTCACTTCTCTCAAGGATCCGTAATGCCATAGAAAAGAATAATCAGATTTGCTGGGTATTTTTCCTACTACTAAAGAAGAGACTATGGATATCCCCACTAGTTTATATGTCATGGTTACCCCACAACACATATAAATATATGACCCTTAATATCTTGTTAGATGAATAATCTCCTCTTATATTATTATAGTTTTAGACCCTCCAACTTTTCTTTGTAATTATAGAATGAAATATAATGTGATTTTGCATGCCTAACTTTTGTCAGAAATAATGGTTGTCAGAGGTTTGCACTTTATTAAAAATTAATTTACTTTAAGGTAGAATGAGCCCATCATTCTTCACTGATCATATGGAATTGCGGAAGTTAAAAATTAAAAGGGCACCATATATTGAAGGTGTTGGTGTTGCTTTCTAATAATTGTACATGTTTAATTATTAGCCACCATGCTGGCAAGAAGCTCCCAGCTCAACAATAAGACCTTATCATCTCAACAGAACAAAGCTATATTTTAACGTTTAAAATTTTTATCTTTATTTTTTAAAAGGAGGGTTAAGGTATGTCTAGTCCCTGTGCTCTTTATGGGCTGGACTAGTTGTTTGGGTTCTTGACACAGACAATAAAAACAAACCTTCCTAGAAAGTACATAGCGAGGCATGACTAAAGAGTTGCCCGATACTAAATCACTGTTCACACACTGTGAAATTGGGGAGGATTTTTCTATTTCTTCTTTAACTTCTGCAGAAAATGGTCAGCTAAGTGGGACTAAATGGATTGTATTTGTTCATTCAACTCAGGAATCCATAGTTTTTGGATCAAGCTTATCATGAGCTGTCAGATAGCTGGATCACACTAATAAATAATGGTTTCATTTTCATATTATTTCTGGGATTTGTTGCCACTGAAAAGCATCTTTAAATGCTTCTATTGTGTTATGCAGCTCCCAAATTCTGCAAACCCAATTCTAATGGTTGTAACAATTATTATTTGGGTTCTGTCGGGACCCAAATTAGCAGGTGTGGACTTCTAATTTTAAAAATTACTCTTCTTTTCTTTTTCTTACTTTAAAGATTAAAAAAAAATACAAAGATAGCTGGGATAGGTGTATTGTTGATATCTGTGGTTTATTGAACAGAATAGTCAATGCTTACAATTTTCCTTTCTCTTGACTAATTTTGCACACTTGAATCTGGTAATCAGGATGACTGATCTCAAAACAGCAATACACAATATAAGAACCACCGTCTTCTCTGGTGATGCTCTGTATCATTTCCAATTTTCTTTACTTGTACTGTCTCAGATTGTTTGATCAATCTTACATTCTTACATCTGGTGGACTCAGCAACTTCATTGAAAAATTACTTTTCTAGTTAAAAGGATTCCCATTCTGTATAAACTTCAAAGGCCACAAATTCTGGAGCCATCCCTTCTTGTTCCTGTCTTGTCATTACCTCAGTCACAATCATGGTTTTCAGGCAAGGAGACAAATAAAAACGTCATTATTCCCAAAGCCAAAACTACCCATGACATTATAGTTAGCTTCCATATATGGAAGACTTTTTCTTGATGATGACATTAAAACAAAGCACTCAAGTTTGGTTCATTTTAGGAAAGTCTCAGGTACTATTATTTAATTTATTCATTTATTTGATACATATTATGCATGAATAGTGTTTCAGCACATTTCTTGGCATGTACAAAAATTAAAGTGTATTTTATAAGAAAATATCCTGTATTTTAATCAGTAACTCTGACTTTGATGTAGGCCAATTACTTTTAAATTTTTCAACCATAAAATGATTTTAGGCTTGAGGGTATAGTTCAGGTGTAGAGCCTTGTCTAGCCTGTGTGAAGCCCTGGGTGAGATCCTCAGACCATGAAAGTGAGGATGGGTGGAGGGGGGAGGAAAGAAGAAAGGAAAGAAGGCGCAGAAAAAAAGGAAAGATGGAAGAAAGGGCATAAGATAGCTTGTAGTGCACAGTGTCTTGTGGGGTGCAGCCATTTTGGACACATTTTCACTCTTGAGTCATTTCATTATGTTTAAGTATAATATATGCTGTAAGTTATTCAAACAATGTTAAAAAGTAAAATAAGATGTTAATAAAAGTATTGAGCCACTACAAAGCTTTGTTTTAGAAAACTAACAGTTCATTCGTACTGAATAATTAATTACTAGAGTGTAAGTACAGCTCAGAGAGAGAGAAAAAAAGAAAGGAAAGGAAAAAGAATAAAGGAAGGATGGAAGGAAGCTAATTTCCTAAGTTCTCCTTTGGTAAAAGTTACACATTTTAGATCAGATTTCACTTACTTGTTAAAAATTCACACGGTACAAAAATCAGTTCCGAGCTTTTGCTCATTGTCCATTCTCTCGTTTCTTCCTATAGCATTTTGGGGTAAGAGAAAGGCTCTTGCTTCCCCTGTCCCTCCTCTCCCAAACTTTTCTCTACCACTCTGACAGCCCCTGAAACTTTTACCAGTTTTTTGCAAACATTTCATGAATCCCAAGCATTGGAGAACCAAGAATGAGAAACTATGCTCCTGGATACATATATTTTAATACTGACACACTCATACCTACTGTGGCAAATGTATGCTGAAAAGCACAAGATGTAACTCAAAAGTACAATGAAAGTAAACACGCAATAGGTCAAGCAAAGCCACATTTGTACAATGAACACCTAAATGAAACCTGAACCATGACTTAAAATAATCAGCCCCTGAAGAAGTTTTAAATAAAGGTTTTTTGAGGTGCATCAGATTTTGCTAAAATGTATATGAATATGGAAATAATCATTCTCAATATAAGGGTTTTGTTTTTCAAAACCCAAGAACAAAGCCTACCCAATGAAGCCTTCTGTGCACAGAACACGTTCTGATTTCCACACTTACTTCACACTCCGCTACTGGAATGCCTCTTCCTTTCAGGAAATATGCAAATGGAATAGCTCCCAGGAATGTATTTCCCAAAGTCAGCTACTTTGTCTATAAGAATATTACTCTCCAAATGCATAAAGTGATTTCTCTACTCTGGAATCCACTATAATAAGCATAGACAGGTTAAATCTGGTTCTCCTTAAAGTTTACCCACCAGCGTGAGATGTAGATAGACCATTTCATATACAGCCACCTGTTAGGGACCACAAATTCACAACAGCTAGTTTCACATACTTCCCAAGGAATAAACAGATGCTTGGGATCATTGGTATCACCCTTTGAGATTTCTCATTATCTCCTTAGAGGTGGGCTACCCTCTCCCACCCACTAGGCTAAGTTTACTAAAACTAAGGCTAAGCCTAAGATTACTAAAACCAAGGCATCTAAGACTGAAAACTAAGACCACTAAGAGTAAGACTGCTAATACTAAAGATGCTCCAGGGCAAGATCCTCATTAGTTCCAGATCACCACCTCCCTCTGTCACCCAGCAATCCCCTCTACAATCAACAAATGCCCCAGTTCTGGCTGCCTTGTGGTCTTTTGTTCCTGATAAACAATGGATCATCCCAGACCCCTGCAGCTTGCTATTTGCCCTTGTTCTTTCTCACTGTACACCGTAACACCTCACAGGAGATGGGGTCCCCAACAGTCACCTAAGAACAACACTGACTCTGAGCTCTGTACAGCCAAAATTCAAATTCACATTTCCTTGATCTTACAACGTCCCATGAAGTTCCCATGAGCTTCTTCCAAGAGAAAGATAGTACTTCCCATGGTTCTCAGGAGCACAGCTGTTGGACACTGGCCAAGGCCCATGGATGGATGAGAACTGAGACCCGTGGTACCAGTGCCCCCCTAAAGTGAATCACCTACTTAGCATCACAAAGTGAGGCAAAAGCACTTCACTGATTTTTCCCTTGCTTTTTAGAGCAGATGAAACTTTTGATTTGGGGGCACCTCAAAGCCTTTGTGGGAAGAAGTTAGGCAGTTCAAGGCACCTCACATGACCAGGTGTTCCCAGGAATGAAGGATGACAGCTTACACTAGCACATAACATTTCAATTGTGGGTTAGGGTTTGTGGAATGATTATCAGTATTCAGGCTGTTGATGTGGTTGGTAAAATATTTAATCAAGATGAAATCAGCCTACCTTCACCCCCCTTTATTCAAATATCATGCATTCTCCCCATGTATAGGACCAAATACTGTCACTGAGGCTTCCCATCTGTGACAAAGCTTGCATAGCTTCCTATGGAAGGGGCTGTCTTAGCTAATTTTCTCACTGCTAAGACAAAAGCCCCAACACTCAAAGTTAAATGGGGAAAGGTTTATTTAGCTTAGGGTTTGTAGAAGTTTCAGTCCATAATCAACTGGCTCCAAGGTAGAGAGGCAGGGCAGACGGGCATCACAGAGGTGAAACAGTTCATAGCAGGCAGGAGGAAGCAAAGCAACAAGGGGGGGGGGGTGACCACAGTTCTTTATATCCCTTATATCATATCCACCCACATCCTTAATCCTAGTGCCCTTGATCCTAGCATTGGATCATGAGTCAATTCCAGCATCACACCCTAGTCTAGGTCCAGCCACCTCTGAAAAAGCCCCACCTACGACTGCATGAGGCTTACCAGGGAACACAAGCCATACCAGGGAACTTTCCCAGGTTAAGCTTTCTATTGCTTTTTTTTTTTTTGGCGGTACTGGGGATCGAACTCAGGACCCTGCGCTTGCTAGGCAGGTGCTTATTCCACTGAGCTATATCCCCAGCCCCCAGGTTAAGCTTTCTAAATGCAGTCCTTATCATCTTATAACTTGGAACATTCATTGTTTCATCGTGGAACTATTAAATGATAGGACACACAAGTAGGCACAAGAGCAGTCATTTAAGTTTGACCATCCCTGTTAGCAGTCAAACTGCTCGAGAGATGCCCAAGTGAGCTGCATCAGATCTTACAGACAGCACAATCAGCCACAGTCGTTTAGTTTGGTTTGTCTTAACTAAGCTTTCAGTGACAGGTTTCCCATTTGAAAATTCAGGTCAAAGGATGTGATTTGCTGCTGTCCTGTTTGTTTTATTTTTTTACAGTAACCCTTACGGTTTGATTGCACTTGCCTGAAACAGCCCGCTCATAAAATACAGAGCAGACTGAAAATAACCCTATCAGTCCTCACCTTGAATAGTCCTTTCTTTTGCTATCCTCCTGCTCCAAATACCAGGGCTTTTGTGGTTTTTTTTTTCCTGGTAAATGCTAAGTTAACTGATATTGGACAGCAGTGTATTGCCATCTATCAAGAAAAGAGAGGCTTTGTTTCCTTTTCTTGGACAGATTTTTCAAAGTTTGAAAAAAATCATTGTAGAACTTTGTGACTATGCTTGGACATGATTTCATATTTCTTCCTGGGCCCTGGGCAGTATCAGTAAGAATCAGGTACCATCCTACACGTTACTGTAACAGGGGGCATCAGGAGGTGAGGTCTAATTTACACTTCCAACTTGCAGAAGGCTGGTTAGTAGCTGATGGCACTACTCTGAGACTGCAGTGCTGCATATCACCGCTCCAAACACACTCATTTCCTTACTGTGCCATCTTTCCCCCAGTGTCAGGCAAAGGAGTGAGTCCAGGACATGGTGGACGTTGGTATCTTAGCTTCCCCTGCTTCACAACTGCATTACTTCTCACTATAATACTAGAAACCCCTCAGAACAGACCTTTCCTCTTTATTACAGATTCTTACGAGTAACTTCTGTGAGGTCACTGCACATTAAATATTTAATAAACTTAATATAGGCATCAAATAGACAGATGGGTTCAGTGGAGAATTCACGTGTAAAAGGAGAAGTGGGAGCTCTGATTTAAAGAAGGGTTTTCCTAGAGTGATCTTAGAGAATAAAAACGTAGTTCTTTTTCCCCATCAGAGATTTGTAAGTCAAACACCCGCTAAGGAACTCAAGAAGCACAGCATGTATTTGTTGTGGTCTCATGGATATTGTCTGCTTTCAAGTTATCTCTTTGGAAATAGCACTGAAAACCCCCCATTTCCTCAAAATTTCTTTCACAATTTTATTAAGACTAAGATTCCTTGTGATTTTAAGCTGCACATTTATTCTCTTTCTTAAAAGCTTTTCATTTTGCCATGTGATGAATATTGGAAGCCGGTGGATTATCTGGATAAAGAGAATTAGTTGAGGTTTGCATCAGTCAAGAGAGTAAAGCCCCCGGAGGCTCTGAGAGAGCGCCTCACAATATAAATAGTCCTAATCTCCTGCAAGCACTGACTTTCAAGAAAGAGAATTTTCTCAAAGCCAGGGTTTTTAATCAGCTAGATCTGCAACAAGATTGAATGGAATGCTGGTGGTAATGGAAGCAGGCTGGGCATGAGAAAAAGCAGCGGGGCAGTCAATGATCTGATTCATGAGGAACGGCAGAGGCTGGAGCGGAGGGGGAAATTACGAAGTCTCTTGGATCCCCTAACTACTTCTAGCTCTGAGCCAGCCAGCCAAAGACATCTCTGCCTGAAGTGAAAATGTACCATTTGGATGAGAACGAGTTATTAGCGGGAGGAGGACCCCCATCAAGATGCACAAATATAGACGGGGTTTTAATGGTCCCCGTGCTTCCATTTGTCATGCCAAAAAGGAGCAGTGCCAGATACAAAACAGGTGGAATTATGCTAGCAAGGCTTGTAGGCAGGAAAGAGAACAGGCTGTGTTTTACTGGAGACCATGGGGCAGGAGTAAAAGCAGACAAGTTTATAGCGCAGTAAGAAGCAAAATGTCCACAGGCGCAAATTAGAGACTGGACTTCAAAGACAGCGGTCTGCAACCTATTTGTTGCACCTTCTTTTGTCCTGTGAGAAATAAGGAAGATACTTCTAAAGAGCCTGCCTTTGGTGCAGGGAGGAAAGATTATTTTATTCAGTGTCATTTAACTTTAAAGGGGGAAAAACATAAAGAAAGCATATTGCCTCTGTAATTGCTGCAGGTATATTTTCTTGTGTTTATAGGATGTTTAAAACTATCTCTGTAAGTCCACAAAAAGGAAAAGAATTTTCAGTGGGAAAAGAGAAGTGCACAGCTGAAATTATTTCGAACCTTCTGTGCCATATGCCTTTGAAAACATTTGAGGAATAAGCTACAGACCCGTAGGCAAAACTATTACAAAAATATTCCTCTATCCAGGTCATTTCTTTTATTTATTTATTTTTTATTTTAGAAACATAAAAGTACAAAAACATATTGACAAACAGATACCCATTATCATAGAAAATAGTACAATCACAACTAATCTATAGACAAGGTGATATGGTCTCAACAGTAGTTGTTGCTTTATCCATTGATATCTTCGAATTGTAGATGTATGGACCCATATACAGACAT